>LAPY01000743.1:87562-99417 GCA_000970635.1 Eragrostis tef
CGGGGCCGCCGGAGCAGAAGCAGGGCGCCGCCGGGGAGCAGACAAAGGAGAGGTTCCTGCGCGCGTACGAGCGCCTCAAGAGCGAGCTGCTCAACGACCGCGCGTTCAGCTTCACAGAGGAGACCGGGCAGTGGGTCGCCAAGGTACGTACGTTCCCGCCGCGGCGCGCTTGTGCTTCTATCTCATTCAAAATCCAAACAAGCACCGCATACTGTAGTCTGCTCCAACTGATCCTGCCTGATCGTCACATTTTTTTGCCTGACATCTGCATGTGACTGTCCAAGAATAACAGCATCAGTCCTGAATCTCTCTCCCTGATCGTGAAGTCACGGACGCGCGGCAAGTCGGCAGCACGGCATAGTGCTAGATCTTGAATTCCTAACGTCTATAGCGTGCTTATTTCCTGACCGGTTGAATTATAAATCGAATTAATCGGACATGGATTGTAGCACAACCCTGTTTTCAGATTGCAGAGTGCTGCTTCCTTGCAATGTTCAGGAGAGCATCCGAATTAGCGCATTACAATTGCTGTCAAATCTCCCATTCATCTGCTGTCTGCTGAGGTCCTCTTGGCCACGGTTATAAGCTGGTCGTAATCCCTAATGTATCTGGACCGTTATCTTCTTTTTCTGCGACAGCCTTGAATGTTCATTCTATCTGAAAAACTCTGCACCTTACACACCGAATAATGTTAGAACTTGGCAAATTAACAGTCTTCTTGCGACCTTGCTGCCATTGATCTTGAAATGGCGCTGCACTGCAGAGCCGAGAGTTCCATGGCCGCCGTCGCCGCCGCGTCTGCCTAATTCTCTCTCTTCTAGTCTCTGACCTTCTTCTCGATCGTTAGGGCGCGGGGGTTCCAATGGCGGAAGGAGTGGTCTAGCGACTGGTGGCGGCGAGAAAATGTAATTGCGAGCCGGCGAGCCCGCGAGCCCGCCATGGCAGGAGCATTGAGGTCGCGCGGCGGATTTGGCATTTATGCAGAATGCCTCCCAATTTATCATTTGTTTACAAATACCTCCTAGATTGGATCGCGATTAATAGTCGCGATTCAAAATTTTACACTAAACCCCCTTACGTACTGAATATTTTCATAATCCATATGTGCTCTCCCGTCTTTTCTCCATTTTTGCTCTGCTCCGGCGACGGCGACCTCGGAGCGGCGAATGGCTGTGGATTTCCGATTACCGCCTCCTCTTTCCCATCCCAATATCCCTTCCCCGCCACGGCCCATCCTACCCTTCACCAGACAGATCGAACACGACCAATGGATCGAGAGGAGATGTGGGTGCCCTGGTCGCGTCGATTCCGTCGCGCGTGCCGTTGGGGTTGCTGAGCGCGTCGATCCCCGGGCTATTGTCGCTGGTAGCCGCTCAAGTAGGCGCTCCGGGGCTCCGGGCTACGTTCGAGCATGGCGCGCAGGGCTTGCGGACGGTAAGCGATCCTGCACTCATCTTCTTCGTCTCGCCCGGAGGTTAGATTAGGATAAGTTCTTTTTTTTTTTCTCTGCTCGAGAGCGGCTCAACGACTGCGCATTCAAGCTGGTCCTCTTGTCTAGAATAGCTTGTTTGCTAGCCGGTAGAATGAAAGGAACACGGGCACCCGAACAAAACGTCAACTTCATTGATCTAGCTTTCGTTCAGAATCTGCATTCGAGACGATGGATACGTTTCGGGAGCTGGTTCTCGAGAAGCTTCTCCCGATCAGATGTCCACGTCGCCCCGTTTCGTCGGACATGGCTGCATGTTTGGAAGGATAGCGTGATGCTCCTGCCTCCGGGAATCGGTCATTTATCAGGGAACAAGACGAGCATGTATCGTGAACCATGAGAGAGGCCTCGGAGTGTGGACGTGGATGGATACTGGAGAAGATGATTGTTACAGGCTTCGCGCGGATCAAACGCCGTTCCTCTCATCTCATTAACAAGTGTCCACATCACTAAGGGGCTGTTTGTTTTGGCTCCCCAGACGGCTCCCGGAGCAGCTTCAGCCAAAACGCAAACAAAGGGACTGCTCCGTGGACGGCTCCAGCGCAAAAACCGGAGGGAGCCGGAGGCAGAAATCAGGTGAAGCGGAGAGCGGCTTGGGGGCAGCTTCGACGCGCTCCTCCCCCCGTCCCCAGGGCCCACGTCAGAAGGGTACCGAAAAAATGTTTCTGCCTCGCTCCTCCAGACTCCACCTCGCCAAGCTCGGCACATCCCGCCATGAATCCGCCCTGCCGCCATAAATTGATGGCTCAAACGGAACCATGGTGCCTCAAGGATTCGATTCCACAGCTCGTTGGCCGCTACAGCCCCCTCTCCCCATGCTGATTGGAGCTCTGTGAGGTCGCCCATGGTGGACTGAATCAAGGAGCAAGAAGACTATCGATCCCTCACAGTGCTCTCTCTGTTGGGCCTCAGTGATGGGCCACAAGCTGCAGCCCAACGTACAGCTAATTAGGGGGGAAAATGTTATTAGAATCCACTACTATATTGATTAATCATTTTAATACTTTCAATCACAAACAACAAAGATCAAACGTATATTGCTGGATAAAATCAAAATTATTTTACTACTTTAACCAGGGTTATTTTGGACAATTTCTTCTTTCATCCATAAAGCTGCACGTGAAGCTGCAGGAGAAGCTGCAGAAGAAGCTGTTCTACCAAACAATTTCAGACACAGCCACAGCTGGAGCTGACACAGCAGCCAGAGCCCAAACAAACAGGCCCTAAAGGAACTCACTGGGGATATGCTGACAGAGCTGGACAATTGGGACATAACAGTGCTAGTCTTTTTTAGAAGCCAATTAGTTAGACTTATTACTAGATTGTATTCATACTGTTTCACACTTATCTTTTGGATTATCTCAAGAATATATTCTCTAACGAAGATAAAAAATGCACTAACATCACATCTACTTTTCTCTTTCAGATGCTGGACTACAACGTACCTGGAGGTGAGAGGCCAAACAGACGAGATAAAAGCACAATTACATCATACTTCAGTTTTGCACAGTGCTGTGAATGTTCTTCAGTTATTTACGCCTCATGCTGTTTTCCACAGGTAAATTGAACCGTGGGCTCTCGGTGATCGACAGCTACATGCTGCTGAGGGAAGGGGCCGAGGTTGATGACGAAGACTTCTACCTCGCATGCATGCTCGGTTGGTGCGTTGAATGGGTAATTAAACACTTGAGGCACTACCCAAGTTTGCCGAGAACTGTATAACTGATCACTAGAATTTTACAGAATGTTTCTGAATCTTTTCAATTCTGTAGTTCCAAGCATCTGCACTTGTGCTTGATGACATCACGGACAATGCGTACACGAGGCGAGCTAACCTCTGCTGGTACAAGCTGCCAATGGTGTGTTCATGTTTTCTCAATGGTCGTCGCTATTGATGTGATCTTCATTCATCGTGGGTAAATAACCCTTTCTGTGATGCCTGCAGGTTGGTATGTCTGCTATAAACGACGGTGTTCTGCTGAAATGCCATGTCCAGGCCATTATCAAGAGATATTTCAAGGACAAGTTCTATTTCCTCGACCTCATGGAGCTGTGGAATGAGGTAAATAACTGGAAGATATAATGCATCACCATCCATGAAGGCAGCAGTTATAATCGTAGTATGACACATCGCTTCTGTCTTGTGTCGCAGATAGGCTTGCAGACTGCCATGGGGCAGATGCTAGATCTCATCACAACTCATACTGGTGCAAAGGATCTTGCGAGATACAGAATTCAAGGGTATTTACCTAGTTTGACAAAATTATTTAAAATACATGGGTACGTTCAGTTAATTGGAGCATCTCCTTTGTTTCTACCAGGTACCGTCGCATAGTCAAGTACAAGACGTCCTACTATTCTTTCTATCTGCCGGTGAGTCTGAGGACCTTGATAATCAAACGGGCTGCTTATAGCTGCACATGTTCTTTCTCTTGGCCATTTCAGCCTCTTCTGTTAAATTGTCAGATAAATCTTATGTTGAATTCTTTATAGTGAGCCAGATATTGCTGCATAGAGCTTGACTTCAGTGCATTATGTAGTATTTACTGATCCTTGATTTGCTCAGGGAACTTAAGGAAAACCATCATAATTTTTGTTGCAGTGCATAATAATCATGAATTTGATTTCTATTATATAGGTCGCATGTGCATTGCTCCTGAATGGTGCAAAAGTCAGCGATTACATCGAGCTGAAAAATGTACTTATTGAAATGGGAGTATATTTTCAGATACAGGTTTGTATGCTCCCCTTGGTAAATGTTTCGGATGTGATCTTGTCATCATCTAATATATATGACAAAATGTTTTGTTTCAGGATGACTACTTGGATTGCTTTGGTGACCCTGAAGTGATTGGCAAGGTACAAAAGATTGATCCATCTCTTGTCCCTTACAGTTGTTATGTTGATGGCTTCAGTTCGACCCATAGATCTGGTAATAAAAATGAGATTCCGTCCTCTGTATCGCACCAGTCTTTTCGAGTAAAAATTGTTTAGATACAACTATCAATTCAAAATAAAGGGACCAAGTCGGTCGCATTGTTTCTACCTTTCACTTCAGTAAAAGACTCAAATTTGTTGGATCAATGTTGTAGGTTGGAACCGACATAGAAGATTACAAGTGTTCCTGGCTAATTGTCCAAGCCATGGAACTGGCTAATGAGAACGAGATGAAAATATTATATGTAAGAAAATAACAATAATATTCAGATATTGTTTTTTCGGTGAAAGGATCCATGGGATTTCTTGTGCTAACTGCACATATTTGAATGTAACTTACAGGAGAACTATGGCAAGTCTGACCCAGAATGTGTAGCAGCAGTGAAGAATGTTTACAAGGAGCTTGATCTTCAGGTAACTCTTACTGCAACAGCTCGAAATCGAGCAGAGCCGCTACCCCAAGGCAGTCCCCTTCTTATCTTAAATCCTGGTGGATGCTACTAGTCATTTACGACTTTCTGGTTTAGACTGAACTACGAATCTGATTAACTCGGTGTAAAACTGACTGTGTCCCCCCTTGCAGGACATATTTTTGGAGTACGAGTCAAGAGTTTACAAGCACTTGGTTTCCACCATCGACGCGGAACCGAACCGTGCAATTCGGGAGATTCTTAAGTCCTTTTTGAAGAAAATTTACAGGAGGAAGAAGTAGACGTCGTCCTTTCTGCTGCTCGGTGCGTGCTCAACCTGAAGAACATTTCAAGTGTTGCTGGTGTGACGCGCAGCTCCATTGTATTAAAATATCAACATGTCAGGTGTTCCTACCATATCAAAACATATGTACGGGATAGACTGTAAGTCACAATAAGGTATATGGTGAATAAAATAGATGTACAGTGCTATACTAATGTAGAAGTACGTATAACCACTAAGTGCACTCTGAAAATTTCAGCGTATTGCTGATGGCGCCATCAACTGGTTGTTGTTGCCGGTTTAAGCAGTGAACGGACCAGATGTCAGCGTGTATGCACATCAAACTTTCGCTGCTCCTCTAAAGTTTAAATTTTGTTGACTTAGGACAATACTTGATGGACAATATATTTGTGGACAGAGAGAGTACTGTATACCTTCTGACAACAGATGCAACGTTAGATTGTCGGGGTAGTTTTTTCCATCGTACTGTTTGCCTGAAGTAGTTTTTCATTGTACGTTGCAAAATGGTCAAGTCAGTCTCACTTGGCCCCAGTTGGAGCCTTGAGCAATCCCCCCTGTGTTCGTCCTGTGAGCTGTGACTGCATCGCGAAAGATGTGACTCCAAATTCCAGGTTGTATGTGCTCTCCATAATACCGTGACACACCTACAGTTATCTCTCTAGCTAGTTAGCCATCACGAGGCTTCACGGAATCACGGTACCTGGCCGCGCTGCCATGCCAATCCGCACCGCTGGGCGGCTGCATGGCAAGAAATTATCTTTACACTTCATTGCGTACGTGTTTTATTGGCCGGTCCAGGAGTCCAGGACACGTCAGTTCTCTTCTACCTGCTGATTGAATTAAACACCGGCTGTTAGATCGGACAGGCAAGCAAGCAAGGCCGGCCCGAATGCCAGATCAGGTTAGGATTTATTTCCGCTTTCGCTACGCATACGAGGGGCCTGGCCTGCCACGGCTGGCAGGCGCCCCGTGGCAAACTCGCCCCTGCTGCATCTGCATCGATCCATTCCACAGGGCGCCCCTGACGCAGCAACAGTCTCGCTTGCTGGCGTCTTGCTCTCATCTCACTCTGTCGAGCTGATGGCCGCGCCATGCATGCGCGCTGCTTGGTCCCGGATTTCTGTTGCAGCGGGCGTTAAGAAACACAGCATATGCATGCATTCATGTGCAGAGTTACGTAGCTTATCTTGCTTGCCGTGATTGAACCTATCTCGAGTGAAGCATCGGAAAGCTGATTCGAGGAGCCCTAAGAAAATACAAGGTAAGATGTCGAACGTGCATCAATTATTGGGTATGGTGTAAAATGGGCAAGCATGATGCGCGTCCCGCGCACAAAATTTTTAGTAGCGCGTGTATATCAGCTGAAGGGAGAGAGTTATTAGGAGTTAGCACACGTATATGTTGCAGATATATTCAGTAGTATTATGTTGTACACTCATGTGACCATGCCATTGGACCGCACGACTGTGCATAAAAATATCGAATAGCGGAGAGTATATATGTCTTGACGTCTTGTAAAAACGCATCGCATTCGAGGGTGCCTGATGTTGCAAACTTGTACTGCAGTCTCGCGTAAAAGCCATCTAGAAAATGGATACTGGGTACATGTTCCATGACTCAGATTGGGGTGGGCAGAGCCTGAGAGCGAGAGCCTGTGGACAGCCTTCACTACATGCGTCAAGTCTAGAGTAGTGATAACATGTAATATGCCATGTAAACTTCTAATTTTCTGATGAAAAGGCAGTATTCCTGCCTCTGTTCTGTACTACTTAAGTGACAGACATTCATGTGCAAATCTACAGACCAAAACCATCAATTTTACCATCAATTTAATCCGTGTCATGCACTCCCAACTACCAGCTTCCGGTAATAATTGCACCGAATTTCTGGCATGATCAATCAGCTTCATTCAGGATACTCTCATGGGCCCCGGGGCCTGGCCGCGCGGGGCGTCCTGCATGCACGTATTAGGATTGCCGCACATATATATAGCGACGGCCGGGCATCGCTAGTGGCCATCACCTCCTCCTCGAACAGTTGATCCACTGGCGTTCTGCAGCGACAAGGCAAGAGAGCCGAGGGCGGCAAGCAATGTCGCAGCAGACGGCGCCCGGCGCCCTCGACGGTGAGCTGAAGGAGAAACTCGTCCTGCACAATGGCGCGCCGCCGCCGCCGGCGAAATGCTCAGCGATGCAGAAGCGGTGCAGGGTTCCGGAGGGCCTCGACGTCGGCGACTACCGCGAGAGGTTCGTCCGGGCTTACGACCGGCTCCGGGAAGAGCTCGTCGCTGACGACTCGTGCGAGCTCACCGACGAGGCCAAACGCTGGATCGCCCAGGTACGGCGTTGTATCGTATAGCGTACGATGTTGCGATCGGTCGATATACGCGTGGATGTTTTATCGATGCATGTAGCGTGCACTTACATGCTTAGTCAAACGACGACAGACTCGTAGCGTGCAGTGCGATTCCTTAACTGCGCTGCATGAACGCACATGTACGTACGCACACGCCTGTTCCTGTTAATTTTCTTGTCGCACATGTATTAGGTTGAACTGTTGAAATGCGAAGATCGCATATCCTTTGCAGAGCATCACTTGGTATTCGGGAAGATTAAAACGGAGCAAAACAGAGTCACGTATCAACACTAAAATTATTTGTCCCATGGACATGCTTTGCTGCGTACTTCTATGTGTTTATTTTGTTGACAGCGTCATCAACAATTTAAAAACAGAGGAGCACTAGCGAGTCACGTGCGCCAGAACGAGCTTTTTTAAAAAATAAATGTACAAATATCAAGGAAATGGAGTTTCTGCACCCTAGCCCAAATTTTCCAGATTTGCAGGTGCACCTCTTTCTACGCAAGTGCAAATCCGGTCGGCCCATATAAGAACAACTCGACTGATACGGTACATGCGCAATCTGGAGAAACTGATGATGTCTTGACAACTTATACCGTATTTGCCCAGACTTGGTAGCTATAAGTCCAAAGCAAAATAGAGAAATCTGTGCTAGTGGAAAAATGAGCTTTAGTTACCCAAGCACAATCTTTTTTACATATGACACGTAAAAACACATTTTTTTTGCCTCATGAACCTGAGATAGAGAAATTTGAGCTGATTTATTGTGCCATCAATTTTTTTTTTACAGATGATTGACTACAACGTACCAGGAGGTGAGGAAACATCGTCAGATTCAGCTCTTGAACTTGTATTGTGTTGTTATACAACACGTGAAACGTGTGATCTGTTCTGAAGTTTGGACTTATTCAAAGCATGGATTGCTGGTCCTATTCACATAAGAAAACAATGACTCATGCAAAATCTTGAGTCAAATTTGGAATCATATAGACCTTTTTAACACGTTTGATTTTTCCTCTCTGAAGGGAAGTTGAACCGAGGGCTGTCAGTGATTGATAGTTACTTGCTGTTGAAAGAAGGAAGTGAGGTTACAGAAGATGAATTCTTTCTAGCTTGCGTTCTTGGTTGGTGTGTGGAATGGGTAAATGTTGTTCATGCAAGGTCCCCGTTCTTAATAGCTTTATTTTGTTCAAAACAGGGGAAACGGTTATTATTAATTAATTATCTTGTTGCAAGAAATTGTAGTTTCAAGCATGTGCGTTGCTGCTTGATGATATCATGGACGATTCACATACAAGGAGAGATCAGATCTGTTGGTACAAGAAACCTGAGGTTCTTAATGTTACAATTTCACTAAACAAGTAATTTTGTTAGTTCCACCGCAAAAGAAATGTTGGTTTATGTATGATTATCATGTTCACTTAGCTATTTGTTGATTGTAGGTTGGTCTAACGGGTATAAATGACGGTATTTTACTGAAATGCCATATCGCACGTTTGATCAAAAAATACTTTAGAGAAAAACCTTACTACATTGATCTCTCTGAGTTATGGAATGAGGTCAGCCTCCTTCTGAAATACCACTGAATTAATTGACTGATCTTGTAACATTACAATTGAAAAAGTAACGTTTGATTATCTTATTCAGATAGCTCTGCAGACTTCTCTAGGACAGATGCTTGATCTTATTAGCACACATAATGGGGCAGATAATCTTGCAAAATACAGTATTGAAGGGTATGTAACTCATCCAAGTGGTTGAATAATTAGTACAACCTATGTTAATATATTTTTCTTTTGCTCTGCAGTTACCGACGTATTGTGAAGTATAAGACCTCTTACTACTCATTTTACCTCCCTGTAAGCCTGAAACTCAAGAGTATTCACCTCTCTTTTCATTTAGTATCTGAAAGAACTTTCTGTTAAAACTCTGAACAAAACCAGCTGTTATTGGTTGTGGAACTATTGTACATGGCAATGTTTCTGTATATCTCCTGCTTTTGCTAACTGTGGTGTTCACCTTTTTTTCTTACCATGGATAATTAGGTGGCATGCGCCTTGCTGTTGTCTGGTGCACAACTGGACAACTTCAGTGGGTTAAGGGATATACTTGTTGAAATGGGCATATACTTTCAGGCACAGGTACTACTGCATTTGATGAAATATCATCCCTACTGCCTTTACTTCTCCATTGACAATTGCAAAACTTTTTCAGGATGATTACTTGGACTGCTTTGCTGATCCCAACACCATAGGCAAGGTAAAGCTAATGTCAAACTATTTTTCAGAAACTCGTTTTATCAGACAAGACAATTTCATTGATGCAATGCCCTTCTGCACTGTAGATTGGTACTGATATTGAAGATCACAAGTGTTCCTGGTTAATCGTACAAGCTCTTGGCCATGCTGACCGCAGCCAGATTGAAGTACTGCATGTAAGCAATTTGTAAACATCTATCAACACACGTGTTGACAAGTACTCCAGTGCTAACTTATTTTGTGCATTTTCAGAATTACTACGGGAAGAAGGATACAACTTCTGTTTCCAAAGTGAAGAGCACTTATTCAGCACTTGATTTGAAGGTATATATTTCTCTTTTTGTGACGTAGGATAGAAAATCATGGAGTGCTTGATTTCACACTGCTTACTGTGATCCCAGGATATCTTCTCCGAATTTGAAGATCGAGCTTACAAGCACCTGGTCACGTCTATTGAAGCTCAGCAAGACCGTGCCGTGCAGGAGATCCTGAAATCCTTTCTGAAGAAAATCCACCGAAGAAAAAAGTAGCAAAGTACAGAACAAAAGAGCTTCATATGCGTGGGCATCTTCTCGCGTCAAAAGGAGTTTTACTATCTATCTACAGTCAAACTTATACAGCATCTTCAAGTTGCAGCTATATCCTTTACAACTTTCAGAAACCAGAAGAAAATATTGTTGAAGACGATAAGGCTTGAGTTTTTAAATTACTTGTTTCTTGATATACAATCCTTTTGTCCTATCGATCATTACGAAATGGTTGATGTTAATTCCAGAATGTCAGCTATCCAGCTAGCTCATAGCTATATGTACCTATATGCTTCACACGATAACACCTTTCTGGCATGATTGATTAGCTTCATTCTGGGGAACGGCATTATTGATGTCCATGTTATGGCATCCTTCTCTTCCAAGCCCTTGAATGCAATCCAAGAAGATATCAGATCACCGCTTCTCGAGTAAATTGTGAGCAAAGCATTTCCTAAGGCAGTTTCTGACAGGAGTCCCAGTGTGACGACCAGCCCATGAATTTGCTTAACTTCCATTGTGCTCTCACATTTACCAAGAACACTGATCAATGTGGTGCTGTTAGGAGATAATGCTGAGCAACGCATGAGAAGAAACATGCTTCCTTATGCTAGTTGTAGGCATGGGCCTCAATGATGGCATTCCAGCTCACCATGTCCTTTACAGGCATCGAATCGAATAACCGTTGTGCCTCATACAGACTGCCACTATTGGCAAGGGCAGTGATCATCGCATTCCATGCAGCAGTATCCTTCTCTGGCATCCAATCAAAGAACTCAATTGCTCTATCGGCAAAACCATTATTTGCCAAGTCAGTGGGCATTATTGTCCCCGAAACCACATTCCTATGTGGCGTCCTCTCAAACAACCAAATTGCTTCATCCACTTTACGGCACTCAAGAAAACAGAAATCATAGCATTCCAAGAATATGAATTCCTCTCGGGCATCCAATCAGACAGTTCCCAAGCGTCTCCCGCATTCGATCAAACAACTCTTTTGCTTCCTTGAGCATCCCAATGCGTGCATACCCCTGCACCATCGCCGTCCATGAAACGATGTTCCGAACACGCATGGCGTCGAACAACAGGCAGGCCTCGTGACAATTTTCTAGACTGGCATTGCATCTGCGCGCTCGACGTGGCCAGCCTTGACATACCCATCGAGATGAGGGCCACGAGCAGCCGCGCGCGCCGCACGGTAGAGCTCATCCGCGCACGACAGGTCCCGTTCCCTGATGTGGCAGCTGGCGTCTCGGCGTAGGAGGCGGCACCCCAGTGCGGCCTTTCGTCGAGCACGGTCTGAGCGGCCTCGGCGCCACGCGGTGGACCGGCATTTTTACCGGCCGAACAGAGGTTGCCGTTGGTGGGTTGTCGCGGCCTCCGATCAGGAATCGGGAAGGTTCTGTGCAAGCGGAGGATCGAGAGCCTGAAGGGAGAAGCTCGGAGAGCTCGGACAGTGCACAAGCCGCGGCGAAGGCGGCGATGTTGCTGCTGCTGGAGCGGATGTTTAAATGGGCGCAATGTCGTGGAAGCGGGCGGGGATTCACGAAGGAGCTGTGGAGAAGGCGGAGC
>LAPY01000743.1:159778-172421 GCA_000970635.1 Eragrostis tef
GTGCCCGCGCCTCTCCACAGCCCCCGCCCGCCCGCGTCGAGCCGCGCACCTGGCCCGTTCGCACCCGGCGAGATCTGCCTAGCCTGGCCTTCCTAACTCCCCGGGCCCATGCGTCAGCGAAGCGCGGTAGAGCCGGGCGCGTCGGGGTCCGGATGCACGGGGAAATATCTCTCCAGGTTTTGACCCTGGAGGAGAAGAAGGTGGCGCGGGGCCCCCGCCTCGGGTCCCGGCAGAGCCGTGGGTGTCAGCCACTTGGTCGTGGGCCCCGTGCCCGGCCGCATCATCATCGTCACGGGATAACGGGACGCCGTTTCTGATGAGGACGGTGAATAGTGAGGCCCTGTTTGGAAGGAAGGAATAGAAAACAAAAACCATAGGAATCTAAATGATTTGAGCTGTTTGGAATACCGGAATGAAAAACACAGAAACTACATAGATTACAGCTAAATCAAATCTTTATAGAAGTCAAATAATTATTATTTAATGCACATCTAATTAGTAACTCTCAACACCTTTAACTACTTGCTTTATGTCTCACTGTTACCCATTCTTCTGTTTCTTTGCGGCAGCCGCCACGGACGGATAACGATCGTACGGCTGCGGCGCGGCCGATCCGTGCGCCGAACCGAAAAAGCGTCCTTCCTTCCCCTTTTCGTCCGAGCGCCGGCGGTAGCAGTAGCTGGCCGTTGGCGACGCTGGAATTGGAAATTCCCAGCAACAAGGGGCCGGCTGATGCTGAGCCAAACAGAGGATCGTGCTCTGTCTTCTCTTCGCTGCTGCCTGCTCATCATGCCTGGTTAGGCAAGCGCAGCTGGTGCCACGGAGAAACATGTGTCGATGCTTTGGCGAAAGCCTTGGCCGGCAGTAGTAGCATTATCCATGTGCAAAACGCATCGCTGTGTTCACTTCACGATAGCAACGGATCCAGAGTTATCGGCGTTCTAGTGATTCTTTTTTGGTTTCTCCTTTGCATAATTAAGTTCATACTATTATCGGTATGTAGTTTTGGGTAGGATGGTGATGCAACTCCTGAGCTGAGAATGAGTTAAACAATCGCACATGGGGATCCCATTCGGTTGACGCCCGCGCGCGATGCTACATGTTCCAATGATCAATTTGCAGGTGAACGAAGCATCAGCAGCTTGTGGCTCTTCGGGGATTATTAAATCAGCGGCAGAACGAAGAGGTCTTCTTCCATATGCTTCTTCTTTCTTTTTTCTTTTAAGAAGAAAAACATATGTATGATTCCTTTCTGCGTATGCGATTCTCTGCGGACAATAATGCAGGAGTGGAGGGGATGAAGACGAACCAGGTCGGTGAGGGCAACTTGAAGAACCAAAAAAGTGCGGTGGCTGCATGTGTCCGTCCTGGTTCATCATCCCCTTTCCTTCCAACGCCTTCCTTATCTTCGCGGTTTTCACGAGAAATTCTGACGCCCGTGAGTCCGTGACAAGTACTCGACTGCAGGCGGGGCTTGCGAGCCGCGTACAGGCCGTACAAAACTGGACTCGATCGGCGTCTTCTCCCAGCAACCAATAGATTTCGAAGTACAACTAGTAACGGGTGATCTCCATGGATTGCAGAGGTTTGCGGTGTCGTTTCGTTTGGATTCAGCGTCGTGTCCTTTTGCAAGTCGGCCAAGGTCGGGGAATATCTTTTGCGGCAATTCCGTACCGGCGCGCGCACAAGGCGTTCGTAGCGTCCGCTTCTCGAGAAGAAACAAATGCCCCACGGATATGGTACCGATCGGGTACACCTGTTGATCCCCTCACATCGTGCGTATAGCAAACCAAAATCTTCGTGGAGTTCGAAATGGGGCCAAATCAACTGCCAACTTTTTTCCTTCTTTGGAAGATGAGATAGGTTCTTGTTGTGTTCGATATCGAGGTCACGAGGACTTGCCAGGTCTTCTCCTGGACAAAATAGCAGTACTACAAAAGTTACAGCAGTGCACCAGGGCCACAAGAGCTGCAAGTTGCAACTGCAAATCCTGTTCCCATAAAAAAAAAAGTTGCAACTGCAAAGGAGGGCAAAGGAGAGAGATCCAGACATTTAAAATTTTAATGGAAGAAAACTCTTGGTTTTGGAAAAATCGATAAAAGAAAATTATGTACTTGGCGAGATTGATGACTTGAAAGGTCAAGGATCCCAACGTGCATGCACAAGCTCCTGGCCGTTGTACTCTCCCTGGCTCCGCCGGTCTGAGTAAGCCGCCTTCAGTTCTGTCTGCAGCAGCCGGGTCAAAGGAGCCCATGAGCTGAAAACTCCCAATAATGCTGACGCCTGACAGCATGCTCGAGTCCTCGGCGCCGCTCCCCATTTCTTGAGAATTCACATCAACATCGCATGCGCTTAGAATTATTGGACGATTGTACAGCGCACATACAGTACACGGGTGTTCATTTCACATGTAAACGGGGCTGTTGTATTCCTAGTAAGAATTTTAATTTTCATTTTAAAGTTTTGTTGGCAAGTATGGTAAATCCATTTTAAACGGGTGTTCTCGCTGAGTGCTAATACTGTGCGGCATATGATAAATCCATTTCTTTAATGATTTTTTATAGGACCGTTTATTTCATGATATGATCGGATCATGGGTGACAGGATGGTACAAGATAAAGTTATTTTCACGGATCTAAAAGAAGGCGACAATGTAGCTCGATCAACGAGTTCAAGTATTGCTTGTTGTTTTCAGGCGCATGCCGCTAATGCGTGTCCTTCTCAATCCATAGGCAAAAGTGGTCCAGGCACAGCACATTGCTGTAGTGAATTGGATTCCATTAGTGCAAAATATTTCAATATTAGATTTAAGATGTTTAGAATGGTACGGTCTAGTTTGATTCAAAGCTTTTGAACAGAAAGAATATGTCCAACCAACTAAAAGGGGTCGATGCATGGTGTGTTAGACAAATAACAATGTCAGTATGTCAGTAGAAAGGAGATATTTCTCTTGTAAAAAGATCAGGTATTTGAACCTGCTGAACCACAGAAAAGTGTAGCAGCATTTTCTTTTTAATCTCTGATGCTAAGCTGAATTTCAGGCAAAGACCACGCAATCTGACGCTACTGATTACTCTAATACTACTGATTGCTATAATACAACGACGTAGGGTCACAGCAAGGCATCATCTGCCTCCCAAATGCATTTGTAAACAACAATTATTACCCTGCTTACCAAACCCCAAAAAAGAAAAGAAATGAAAAGAAAAGGGATGCAACTGTCACTGTTCAAGAATTATGCAGTACTATATGCATTCATAAGACCGTTTCATCCATCCCCGTTGCAGCTCTTGAGCCAGTATCAACGCTTGAAGAAACAAAGTGATTCAACTGGCCATTAAGCTCAAGGTCAACTGTTTTCGCCAGCCACTCGTTCCAATTTCTCCGTCTTTTTTATTACAATAATTGCGCACACGATGGCTGGTTTTTACAGATCGGACCTCACCTAGGTGTGTCTGTCTGTCTCTCCTCGTGCGGCTGTTCTGCGTCGTGAAAGGGAGATGGCCGTGAGGGGAAGCCAACCAATCCGGCATCCATTTCTTTCGCAGGCCGGAAGAGGCAAAGTGGAATCGCTCCTCTGCTTCGCTCCTCTCCCCTTTTGTTATTCTTCAAGGTTTTCTAATGGCTTCAAAGACTCAGACGGAGACAGACAGATACAGCCCGTCTTCCTTTCTTTGGATTACGTTGCAATTAGCAGCGGTCAATTTAACCCTCCTGTTGTGAGGAAAGCCCTTTTGTGTGAAGGAGCAGGGGTCGCTTTGGCAGGCAAGGAGCCCAAGGTTCATGGCGTTGAACGATGAGACGGCAGCAAGGGGCAGGACATTTTTTCCCCCACTTTTGGCGGCTCGCCAAGCCGTTTTCCACTGAATCACATTCGCTATCTCTGACGGTTCGTCATGATTAAAGCGAACTCTGATCCATTTTAGGAGTATTTGCCTAGGCACAAATTCAGTGTTATGATTTAGTTTTTCTAAACCGTTTTTTTTCATATATTCTTTATCTTTTTTCAGATATTTGGAAAAGGTTTTGGATGCTGTGCTTGGCAGTTGCCATCTGTTACGCACAAGAGCTTGAATTTGCAAATCATGGGTGCATCAGCATCTGTTATCATGTCCATTGGCAAAAGTTACTTTGTTTATACGAGTTTCTACCGTAGTTGCGCTGCGCCGATGTGATTCCGTGACCTTTATGAACTCTTAGCAGTTAGCAAGACATTAACAAAAGGTGGTGCCGCTTCAAATCTTAATCAAGCGATCAACGACTGCAAAAGGAGACGTACGTCTCTCACAGGTCACCGGTCAATTTTGTTGGGAAAGCTATAGATTGAATCCAGTCCAAAACCTGCGATCTCTCTCTCTCTCCTCGTCTTTTAGCATGCCCCTCTCCGTTTTTCTTTGGACTGGTCCGAAGTCTGCATATTTTGCTTACGTAACAACAGCGGATGGGGCCACGTGCGCCAGGATCCAATTCATAACAATGTACTCCACTGCTCCATCAAGAGATATTCAAAGTAGGCATTTTGAAGGAGTTCTGATCCGTATGAAGAGATATTCAAAGTAAGGATCATACGATCTGCATGGTCATTTCAATATGACTCTTTGGATGACAATAAATTTTGTATAGGGTATCTAGAAATCGAACCACCTGAACTTTGGAGCTCTTCACATTTGTGCCGACATGTGCATCTCTCAGGATGACTGGAAGAGTTTCAGAGTTTCGTTCGGTCCGCATTCTGAATTGGAAGTCTTTGGCACTTGGTCCAGATTTCATCACGTTTCTCGCGTCACCCTAGAGTCAGTAGTCAAAATGATATATTTTCTCTTTCCTTTGTTGAAAGTTTTGCTTTCAGATTTACATTCCAAAATGTGGGCAGTGTGAATCAGACCGGCTAGCAGTTGAAATTCGAATCAATTTTTTTTGAAGGTCAATTCGAAACATCGTTGTGTCATCCTTTAAATTAAATTCACTGAAGCACGCAATGCCATGGAGCAAAATATGCTTCTGATGATTGCCGTACCATGGCATTTTATAATTCCTGATAGCCTTATCATATGATCAGTGTTTTGATGGTGCGTTTGCCCGTACGCGTGGGCTATTATTTTCCAATAACATTCATATTTCAGAAGATGCTGCATTGCCATCGTACGTACCATTCTTTCATCACTCTAGGTATAACTTCATTGATGGCGAAAAGGGCTCGGCTCTTATTACTTGTTTCTCAAGGAAATCTCATTTTGGAAGATCGAGAAGAAAGAAATATGTCAGTGTCCATGGAGGAGACATCATAAAGAGACGTCGGACTCTAATTAGGCGGCCATTATCATCCGTCTTGGCGGCCTTTTCTCCCCAACGTGCATGTTTCATGACAGCACGCCCTAAAATATTGTTTTTTAGAGTAGACAATTTCCGGGAAGATACTAACGACTCAATGATCTGAGACCAGAAGATGAATTTTCAAAGAACGTACGAGTAGTAAACAATGCACGAGATTTGAACCTAAGGCATTTACAATGCAAAACATTAAGTACTGTATCGTTTGATTGTTATATGACCAATCGAATCACTCCACTTAACCGATTGAGGTCAGAGTACAACAGCTCTGCACATGAGGAACCTAATACAAAATGGCAGTCTTATCTGAACCCAGCTTGTTCTAACAGTACTGATCGCCGTGAGCTGACAGGTGCCTATGGCAATCGGTGTTAACCGTCGAAACTTCCGAGTACTAGTATTAACAAGCAATCAACAATTCAATCATACATGCATGGCGCGTCGATGTCCGTGACGATCCGTACGTTGAAATTACCGGCTCCGACAAGTACTGAAGGCGACAAAATCAGCAGCATTGTTTAGTATCAGATAATCCGTGGATCGTATCAGCGTAATGTTGAAAGGAGCGCGCACAAGCAAGTTCACGGGATTGGGGGATCCCATGACACGCGATATTGCTAGAGTACCGTCACCGAGGCCCCCAAAACTCTCTTCCGGGTCAACTAGGGCAACACCGATCGACCGTCATGTTCTTCCCAGTCAGGGCAGGCAGCAGCAGCACGATGCATGTCATCAGAACCACTTGGAATTCGCTGGTCCACATGCGGGTCGGGGCATCTTGGTTTTTGTCGCTCAAATCTTGCAATGATTTAATGCCTCGCCGCTCTTTCCAAGATGTTGCAATGAGGTCTAAGAAAACTGTGGTGGAATACGTACTGTAGGACTTTTCCAAGATGTTACAATTAGGCCGATGATTTGTGACTGCTTGTACTGTTAATTTTACAGTACTCCATTACTCATATAAAGGTCTTGACAATAGAGCTGCTTGATCCAAGAACTGGCGAGGAGATATTCAGACCATAACGGGTTTCTGCTGTAGCAATTCAGCACCTAATTAGAAGGTGAACTGAAACAACATACAGTACCAGTATATGTGCAGAGATTGATGAATTTGCCAGGTCGGATGGCAGCAGACCATTATCCTCGTCTCCTTTGCGTGGATTGATTGATGTGCCATGTTACGGTAACATGGTCCCTGATCAATTAGGTGGTCGCGCGTGTGGTGTTTTATCGTCAGACACCACAGACCCTCGCATCGAATCAACGACTGCATTCGCGCGTACACACCTCTAACACTGACGCTGCATGGACCACCCGTACTCCCAGTGGCAATTAGCGCAGAAAATTACGAGCAGGTAGGCCCCTAATCCGAAGGACACACACGAGACAACGACGCTATTGCGACTTGTCCAGCAGCAGTGACTGACCCATGGACAGGCTAGCGAGCATGCCTGGTTGGCCGACTGCACAAGCAACAGTTACATGCTTTTGGAGGAAAAGAGGCTACTGCACAATAATGTCCAGTTTGAAGACCAGAAAAGTGTTCGTAAGCTGTCCATTTTCAGATGATATAAAGGCTAGTACATGGACAAGCTGCGTATCCTATAGCGATTTTCAGATATGGTTGGAACCTTGATGCTAAAGCCTTCCAAGTCGATAGTATCTAGAGAATTGTGTTTATGTACGACAAACTTTCAGAACAACAGCATTATGTTTTGGTTGACCTCATGTAGCTCTTGCCTCGATCAATCAGAGGTAATTCAGCACCGTCAGATAAAAAAAGTTCAATTATTTGTACTTGCTTTCTCTCAAAGGCCCATTTCCTACGGTCGGTGGTTGATAGTTGACCTCACTTCAGTTTTAGTTCTTCGACACGCTATTCTTGCATAAACTGGCAAAGTGTAATTATAGTATCATAAGTGATGTAAGCTGTAGATCTTTGTGGCTCCACCTGTCATACTACGACACATTTAACATAGTAATTTAGCTCCAATAAACACGCTCTTTCCTGGTACTCCATTTGTCTCAAGTTGAGGGCCTTCAGGTTGTGAGATACCTGCTTATGCAATCATTTGCTAATAAAAGAAGTGAGAATATAATAAAACTGAAGTTCAACTAGGGAATACCGGTTCAGATATAGTATGAAAAATGTTCTGACACATATTTGTATGCAATGATTCTTGGGAAGAGTTGACCTTCCAAGCTACCACTGCCCACTGGTACATGCAGCCTCATGCATCACCCATGCTTCAGGCCGGCCGCATGATTTGAGCTCCACATGGGCGCATGAGTTCGTTGCAACGGAGCAATAAGAAATGGGAACCTTATTATCTAAAGGGAACAGAAAAATGAAAATTTCAGAAAATGGAATCTTTTACAACGGCCGAGTAGGTTATAGATAATTCAACTAGATATGTTGTTGTCGAAACCGGTTTCTTTTTATCAAATTATGAGTCGGAGGCGTTTGACACAATACTATATTAAACCTAGGGTGATAATGCTGGATAAGATTAGGGGCTAGAAAAGTGCAGGAGCAAAAGTTCAAAGTTCCAAGTCCCAGTCAAGTGTTCGGTAGAAATTAAAGGGGTGAATAAAAAACTTTGCACGCCATCTCAGTTCAGAACTTTGTGATTACGCCGTATCAAGTATTAGAAAGGCATACCAATTTTAAATGGGTTGTAGCCCCTGTCGACATGAAACAGACAGATATGCACAGCGAAGCAATAAGAAATCGGAACCTTATTATCTAAAGGGAATATAAAACTGAAAATTTAAAAAAATGGAATCTTTTGCAACGGCCAAGTAGGTTTAATAGATAATTCAACAAGATATGTTGTTGTCTAAACCGTTTTTTTTATCAAATTATGAGTCGGAGACGTTTGACACAATGCTATATTAAACCTAGGGTGATAATGCTGGATAAGATTAGGGGCTAGAAAAGTGCAGGGAGCAAAAGTTCAAAGTTCCAAGTCCCGGTCAAGTGTTCGGTAGAAATTAAAGGGGTGAATAGAAAACTTTGCACGCGATCTCAGTTCAGAATTTTGTGATTACGCCGTATCAAGTAGTATATTAGAAAGGCATACCGATTTAAAATGGGTTGTAGCCTCTGTCGACATGAAACAGACATTGCGGCAATTTTGTGGAGATTGCTGCTAGTGATAGCGTTATTTCAAAAAATAGTTCTTCTCACTCTGAAGACAATTGCAGGTAGGCATTCATTTTTGTACGGAAAAAATCTAAGAAGTTCTCGATTTCTCAACTCCTTAGCCTTGATACTTTCGATCTTAGGTGGAGCAGAAGCATCAGAATTCATGGGCCTATGCCCGTACTGTTTGAATATGTTGCGCCTGCATTACTGTGGTAGTACTGCCTCTAGACAATGGATCCTGTCTTGTTCCTTTCTAGGGAGCATCTGATTCCCCTGTCATCGATAATCTTGGTTAAATCTTTTGTTCAGTGTACGTCAACTGCAGCCTGCAGGTCAGCCTATCATCAGGCAGGATTAACCTGCAGGCTGCATATATCAAATTTGGAGGCGGCCTTGTGATGGTGCAATAAAATCTGGCGGCTGCCATTCATGATCCATGTCATTTCCCTGTCAGGCTGAAGAAGGCTGAAAAATATCTGAACTCGCCTGCAATGTGCAATCTGCATCCGTCAGTGCACAGAAATGAACACCTGATCTCACCGCATAAACAAATGGCACCGAACGCAGATGGGACGCCCGCTTAGGTGAGCAAGCACGACTATTTTGCAAACAAAGCTATAGCGTTGTCATCTACTGTAGTCCTACTCGTCACAAGTGGCTTTGCGATCCCTAGCTATACTCCTTTTTTTGTTCCTGTCCACTATGTAACGTTGTGCTTAGCTCAGCGTCACTGAAGTTTTGTCTTGTTAATGGGCTAATGGCCTTACGTGTCGCTCGTACAGCAAGTACACAACTCATTCGGTGGTGCTGATCGACGCAGAGGCCACAACTAGGCAATATATGGTTCATGTATATCGCTTGGTGCTGCTCTGATGTTTTTCTCATCGCCCGTTCTGAACTTTGCGTCAGTGTCTGAATTTTCACTTGCACGAACGCCCTGGTACGAGCGAGCTGCCGTGAGAGGAGGAAGAAAATCAGATACGCACCGGGATCGTTTTACGTCTTTCCTTTCGTAAACTGGGCAATGCCTGCAGGCAATGTCTTCAATGGTTGGTCGCTGTGTCTTCAACTGATACTGTGGAAAGTCATGGTCGGAGCCGAGAAATCTTCGCTCATGGTGTCGAATTTTCAGAAGCAGCGCCTGCAGGTTGCAGGAGTGCTGCGTGCAGGGCCAGGGGTAAGCAAATCCAGCGTATCGAAAGCCCGGTCCGTAAGTCGTTTCAATGATTGTTCTTTCCATTCGTGCAACTGACGTTGATATTGACTGACCGATAGACCGACTGACTGACTGCTATGTAATGTCGCCATTCAGCGCACGCATATTTTGACCACCACATCTGACAATGTTGATGCTGGAACAAATAATAGACACGACTCCCCGCCAAAAATAAATAAAATTAGACACGACCACTACACGACCACTACACCAGAGTGCAAGTAGGAAGTGCAGAGCGCAGCAGTATTCAAGCGCGTATCAGGCAATCCCTTGTGTGATCTGTGTTGTGTCCGAGATACATACTCGAAATGTAATGCGGAGAGCCAACCAGGAACACATTCTCGTAATGTACAGTTTATTGCTTCTCGTTATCATGTACTACTTCCTCTGCTTCAGATGTTTTTTTCTTTGTTGAGACACCCTCTGCTTCAGATGCTGCTGGTCAAATGGAAAAAACGGGCGGTGAAAAACATCAGGAGCCGGGCTGCTACGAGGAGAAGGACTAGAAGGCCCAACCCAAGAAATGTCTGTCTAGAATAGAGTTCGCGTTGAAGTATTCGGCCCAAAACGTTCCGGGCATTTACTTCGCTCGGCCTGCAGGCATCGGCTCGGCGTGTTTCAGGCCCAAAGGTGGAGGAAATGTAACAGTATTTCCTCACTATTTTTTGTTGACAGTCGTTGTGCAATTCTTGTCGATTCACGAGCTAGGAGTAATATAACAGCCTTGCTAATTCATAAGTTCTTGTGCATCATGTACAATATTTTCTCCTCTAGCATATACATTGGCTGTGATAGGTCGCAATGCATACTCTACTAGTAAAAATGAACATGCGTCACGCACGTGTTCGTCCAAACGACATCACTTGGCAGGACTTCATTATAAAAAAAATAATATGATGCATTGTGTACTTATCATCTCAGACACACTTCTAACACATCATTGCATTTAAGTACTATAACGACATAGTACCAATATACGTGCGTCACGTACGTGTCCGACTAAATGACATTATTTACAGAACCATGAGCAATTTGTTGTCTAGTGCAGATAGATAGTTTGTTTGAATCCTGGGAACTTCAAACACCATGCACTGCTGCTCATTGACCGATAAGAGGTTGCACGAAAATACAGAATTATCCCACGAAAAGATTAGTCTGAGACATCATCACCTTGTCAACTCATCTAGCAGTGTAGTGCAGCACAGGAAGAGCTCCTGGAGCATCCTCTATCACTCATGAGAAACTGTTTGGACATGATCAGCTTAATGAGGCCAACAAGATATGCTCGGTAAAAGTTCTGCAGCATGGTTTTTTCTCAATCGACACAAGACAAAACAGGCAGAGAACCAGGGCCTAACTGATTGTTTTAGGAGCACAATTATTTATTATTCAAAATAATTTCTGAAAATGAAGAAAAAATACGTGTTTCTGCTACAATAATTTTCCATAAAATAAAATTTTAGGAGTACCATTTATTGGTAATACATGAAAAGTGTAGGCACACAGATATAACATAAGTCTCATATTAGGTACATGAGCTATATACTTCTCTATAAATTGATAGACTGAGAAAATATCATAACAAATACCTGGAGACAGCTAAAAGTATCTTAATGAGAATGCCCAGATTGGATTATATTAGAAGCTGGTTCACGACTTCTATTCCAAGCACCAGAGTTTAGCATTTTATCCACTGAAACCTGAATCAAAATTTCAGAGCTAACAATGCATCAGGAAAAATCTGTAAGTTCCAACCTGAATTCTCGATTTACTATTTCTTTGTCCCTCCTATTCCAGACCTCATCTTTTGGAGAGCGGAACTCGTTGTACAAGACACCAAAGTTCACATCATGGCACTATAAAAAGATGCTCTAGTCATTAATGAATTACTTTATCCTCATATAAAAATAAATAAATTACTCAACCATGCACCTTTGATGACCTACTTTCTTTAATAACATTCATGACATTCGCAACCAGGAAGAAAGTTAATAAGCAGAAGATTATATATCATTATTGAACTTCAAAATCTCTCAAAATGTTTGGAAAACCATTTGATTAACAAAACATGACACTATTATTGCTATTACACAGCACATATTATCTACTGAAACTTGAATCAAAGGTTAAGAACAAATACATTGGCGGAAGTCCATAGCTTCCAAACTGGATTCCTGATTTTTTTTTCCACTGTCCATTTATTCCAGACATTCACATGTTTGGTGAGAACTCGTTGTACATGGCACTAAAATTTAGATCATGGCAGTATGAAAACATGCTTGAGGCATCAATGAATTTCTCTTTCCACATATAAAAAACTACTCAAATGTGAACTTATATGACCTCCTTTTATTCTTCTGTATTCATAGTTAAGATGACAATTGTGTTTCATTTTACCTCTGGAGTTTCAATATCATTTCCATCCACTTCAAGGCTAACATGCCATGGTAAATCAGAGAAACGTCCATTTGCTCGTTGTTGATTGCTCATGTTATATGTGAATCCACCTAAAGGGCTGTGTTGGGGGAGAGGGCGTCAACATATCCAGAAGAGGTGGATCCCGCCGGGGAATGGCGACAGAATAGTGACTCGAAGAAGAAAGCCGACAGTTGGAAGAAGGAGCAGGGCCATTGCCCACCGGGACCGAAAGACAAGGCTTCGATGGAAAATGACAACAATACCCTTAGGACATTTTTGTACTCGAAGACCAATACATCAGTAAAGGCGGTTGGAGGGTGTTTTTGTCATACAACCAAAATCACCCACCACCCCTATAAATAGCCCTCCCGGGAGCACTGCTACGGGGGCGGGCTCTGTAATCCTCAAGAGGGAATATGCTGTCATTTGTGTCATCCGTTCGCAGTGTTCGTGGACTCAATCTATTGCGAGGATAGATTAAGTCCCAACAGGCTGCAAGGAATGGAGGTCAAGATAAATATTATGTAGTC
>LAPY01000744.1:80429-96537 GCA_000970635.1 Eragrostis tef
GGGCCCCCAGCCATGAGTGTCAAGCAACGAAGGTCTCTCGCATATCATCGGCTGATCGGAACAACGTGTATGACCGGTGCAATGGCGATCTGGACCACAAAAGCGGGGGCAGGATGCGGCGGTGACGGCATCTCCTCACTCAGGGCGACCGCAGACACTTGCGGCAGAAGAAGAGTGTCCCGGCCTGGACATTGTTTAGGACGACGTCCTTCCCATTTTAAAAATTCCGTCCAACATTATTTCAATTCCTGGTATATTATTTATTATATATATATATAATTTGGGGTCATAGATATACGTTTATTAAATTTATTTCTCTTCTTAATAATGATCTAGGGGACCACGAAATTTCCACCAATTCATTGAGATCGCATGAAAAGAAAATAAGAACATGATAACAACATAGCCAAGCTTTCATTGACATCAGTAAATTGGACCTAGTTCTCCATCAACCATATAGATATATTCTCCATTAATGCTGTTTTTTCTTCTTTCCAGGGAAGACCATCAAGGAGCTTGAAGACTAGCGACATTACTCTTGATTTGCTTGAAGAGGTGGAAATTGAATGGACTTCTGGTTCATTTCAAGAAATAGGGTTGTTCGTGAAGTATCTATCTAAGTGCAGTGCAACACTCCTTGAAAAAGTGGTTATTAACTGTACATCATCCAACACCACCCCACCAACCAAGAAGGCATGTCAAGGTCTGAAAAGGATGTGTACTCCGAATTTCGTAGTCGAATTCAATGTGACTAATTCAAGTGTGGAGGTGAATTAAGCTCATAGATATACATTTGCTAAAGGAATGCCATCTTTTGGAGGTGGTGACAATGGATATTTTCACCAAACATGGGTGAAAGTTTAGTAATAGGTTGTGCTAAATGATGAAATTTTTACTATTCTTTCTAACTTATTTCCAGTGTTTGGTAATTCTCCTATGTGATAGACGGAGTCTACACATATGGAAACTTTGTAATAATGAACGGCTAGATTCATTAAAAGATGAAGAGGTCGGGATGTTTTCATTTGCTTGACCAAATAGAGCTCCCTTTATCTAAAAAAGGGTTGATGTATTTCGTTTAAAGTAATGGCCCGTAGTAGTTTTTGTGTTACTGTTTCTTTCTGACAGATTTCTTTATATTAACTTGCTTTTTTTGCTACCCGCGTCAAATTCATATATCTGTGACCCTTTCTTTTTGGTATGACTATTTGTCACTTAGCTAAGTTTTTACTCGGTTTCAATCAATTTTTTTCAACCAACCAAAAACTGCCACGTCGTATGTCTTGTTTGATTCTAAATTTGAAAATGATTGTTTAAAGCACGTACTTCACTCAACTTTCCTTTCCTGTGATAGAGCAGAAAAATTGTCTGAAATCTAACTACTTCAGTCGATTTTTGTGCTTCCATCCAGGCACACCCGAAAGTTAATACAGGATGCAGCAAACCTAAAACCCATTAATAAAACCGATTTGGGTAACTTATACCGAGGTTAAATAGCAAAAAAAAATGAACAACGAAAAATATTCTTCTAATTTAGGATATGTTATAGACTGAAAATACTGAGGTTAAATAGGAAAGAAAAATGAACAATGAAAAAAATTCTTGTAACTTAGGATGAGAGTCTAAAGTAGTATTCTTCTTCAGTGGAAGGCTCTGGGAATCCCTCTTTTAGTTGGCAAGGTCAATCTAGCAGATAATAGGCCTAAAGAGAGCTCTGGCTATAGACTGAAAAATACTGAGGTTAAATAGGAAAGAAAATGAACAATGAAAAAAAACTCTTGTTATAAATTATAGACTGAAAAATAACTTTAGCAATATCTACAACATTGCTCCTGTCTTCGGCAATGAAAAATGGAGCGAGCTGCTAACAGGTGCCCCATCAGTAACTTCTACTACTAACGGGTGCAGAATAATCCACTAGACAATAACAAGCTAACAAAACAAAACAGGCCTTCCTCAATTTCTGCCCAAAGATCAAACGGAATCAAAGAACAGAGCACGTGAGACACGCTACGTGGTGCCCTGTGGTTGGAAGAAAAGTTGACTGAAACGATAATCGTTTTTAGCTGACTAATGTATAGCAACTGCGTTTTTTTTTGTTTTTTCTGAGTGAAATATAACGGCAACCTAATCACAATCGCTGAAAGGCCCATATATAGAATGCAAGGCCAAAAGCCCATATAGTTATGCAACGCACGCCCAACCAGGCAAGTTCATGTTTGCACGCCGACACGCAGCGATTGCTTTCCACGAACCCTAATCAAGTCAGTGCAGCGGCAATCCGGTGGGCGGCGGGTACACGTCACGTATGGGCGAAGGCCATCGCCGTCACCATGACATGGATCGCGTCAGCGACCTCCCCGACGAGCTCCTGCACAGTATCCTCGTTCGTCTCCGATCCGCTCGCGCCGCCGTGCGCACCAGCTTGCTATCCCGCCGCTGGCGCCGCGTCTGGGTCGAACTGCCCGAGATCTTCCTCGGCAGCGACGATGCGTCGCCACTGGCCTCGTTCGTGGGCGTCGTCGACGCCGCCGTCGCCGCCTTCTCAGCGCCGGCAGTGGAGACCTTCCAGATCGACATACCGAGCGACTGCCACGTCTCGGCACGCGGCATCGCCCCGTGGCTGCGTTTCGCCTCCCAGCGCTTGGTGGGCACGCTCGATCTCCGTGTGGAGTGCCAAGACAAACCCACGGTGATATTTTATCGTCAAGAGGAAAAGGAGGAGGTTGTGTATCCAGTGTTTCACAGAGCGACAAGAATCAGGCTCTTCCTCGGGCAGCAATGTTGTTCCCATCTTCAGCCAGCGGCGGGATCGTTCACTTAGCTAAGTTTTTACTCGGTTTCAATCAATTTTTTTCAACCAACCAAAAACTGCCACGTCGTATGTCTTGTTTGATTCTAAATTTGAAAATGATTGTTTAAAGCACGTACTTCACTCAACTTTCCTTTCCTGTGATAGAGCAGAAAAATTGTCTGAAATCTAACTACTTCAGTCGATTTTTGTGCTTCCATCCAGGCACACCCGAAAGTTAATACAGGATGCAGCAAACCTAAAACCCATTAATAAAACCGATTTGGGTAACTTATACCGAGGTTAAATAGCAAAAAAAAATGAACAACGAAAAATATTCTTCTAATTTAGGATATGTTATAGACTGAAAATACTGAGGTTAAATAGGAAAGAAAAATGAACAATGAAAAAAATTCTTGTAACTTAGGATGAGAGTCTAAAGTAGTATTCTTCTTCAGTGGAAGGCTCTGGGAATCCCTCTTTTAGTTGGCAAGGTCAATCTAGCAGATAATAGGCCTAAAGAGAGCTCTGGCTATAGACTGAAAAATACTGAGGTTAAATAGGAAAGAAAATGAACAATGAAAAAAAACTCTTGTTATAAATTATAGACTGAAAAATAACTTTAGCAATATCTACAACATTGCTCCTGTCTTCGGCAATGAAAAATGGAGCGAGCTGCTAACAGGTGCCCCATCAGTAACTTCTACTACTAACGGGTGCAGAATAATCCACTAGACAATAACAAGCTAACAAAACAAAACAGGCCTTCCTCAATTTCTGCCCAAAGATCAAACGGAATCAAAGAACAGAGCACGTGAGACACGCTACGTGGTGCCCTGTGGTTGGAAGAAAAGTTGACTGAAACGATAATCGTTTTTAGCTGACTAATGTATAGCAACTGCGTTTTTTTTTGTTTTTTCTGAGTGAAATATAACGGCAACCTAATCACAATCGCTGAAAGGCCCATATATAGAATGCAAGGCCAAAAGCCCATATAGTTATGCAACGCACGCCCAACCAGGCAAGTTCATGTTTGCACGCCGACACGCAGCGATTGCTTTCCACGAACCCTAATCAAGTCAGTGCAGCGGCAATCCGGTGGGCGGCGGGTACACGTCACGTATGGGCGAAGGCCATCGCCGTCACCATGACATGGATCGCGTCAGCGACCTCCCCGACGAGCTCCTGCACAGTATCCTCGTTCGTCTCCGATCCGCTCGCGCCGCCGTGCGCACCAGCTTGCTATCCCGCCGCTGGCGCCGCGTCTGGGTCGAACTGCCCGAGATCTTCCTCGGCAGCGACGATGCGTCGCCACTGGCCTCGTTCGTGGGCGTCGTCGACGCCGCCGTCGCCGCCTTCTCAGCGCCGGCAGTGGAGACCTTCCAGATCGACATACCGAGCGACTGCCACGTCTCGGCACGCGGCATCGCCCCGTGGCTGCGTTTCGCCTCCCAGCGCTTGGTGGGCACGCTCGATCTCCGTGTGGAGTGCCAAGACAAACCCACGGTGATATTTTATCGTCAAGAGGAAAAGGAGGAGGTTGTGTATCCAGTGTTTCACAGAGCGACAAGAATCAGGCTCTTCCTCGGGCAGCAATGTTGTTCCCATCTTCAGCCAGCGGCGGGATCGTTCACAGCGCTAACCCACTTGGCGATACACCAGACCAGCATGGAAGCCCGCGCGCTAGAAGCCCTCGTGTCGGTGCAGTGCCCACGCCTGGAGAAACTGAAACTGTACATCACCTTGGTCGCTGCCTCCGACGTCTCACTACGCTCGGACTCGCTCATCTCGTTATCTTATCACGCTGCAGAAACACGCCGGCTACAAATCGCCGCGCCTAGGATGGAAAAATTGTGGATTTCTCGTGACATTGAAGCACATACTATCTCGGCACCGAAGCTAGCCGAGTCTGTTGTGGACAGCGCCCGTGTTGTTTACTACCCTTGGCGCCAAGATCAGCTTGTCGATACTGAACGTCGCATCCGGCTGCTAGAAGTTGGTACTCTAACCTCGTCCTCCGTTTTGCAGATGTTTGATAAAGTTGACGAATTGGAACTACGTATCAGCATTTATCTGCGACAGGTGCGTTCTTTCAATTAATCATTAGTGGATATTGTCGCACCAAAATATTCTTCTTCTTCTACTGATGGTTTGTTTATTTGTCGTTTCCTCATCGCAGTTACGAGGGGGAAAAAGCTTCGTCGTAGATGAGACAATCAAGCTTCCCAGATGTGAGACCTTACGGTTATTATGGACTTCTTATTCGCATTATGACGAAGGCTTTACACCTACCATGCTACATATCCTGAGGAAATGCAACGGCATAAAGAAGTGTAAAGTAATATTTCGTCATTCTGGTTATGTCAACAGGGTAATCTCTCTAAGCTCTGTTCTTTGTCACCATCCTCCTATAATATTTTTATTCTTGTAACGGTCCTTGGTTGGTTGTGGCCGCCCTGCACCGTGATCTTCTTTTAGAACTAGGTAACTCTGCCTCTGGTGATTACGAGAATAGATCTTCTGGCTGAGGTCACAGTACATTTACTAAATGTATTCTTGTTCTTATCATGGTCTAACCGACCAATAAATTTCCAACTAAATATTGAGATTGCGTAAACAAAGAAAAAAACATAGCCAAGCTTTCATTGACATCAATATATTGTTAGACCTAGTTCTCCATCAACCATAGATATATTCCATTAACTAGTAAAAATGCACGTGCGCCACGCACGTGTCCGTCCAAATGACATCACTTGATAGGACTTTGTCATAAAGTAAAATAAAAATATGATACATCGTGTACTTGTCATCAAAAAACAAACACAGAAGTTGGATGAGAAATGCATAATAAGTACGCAAGTTGGGACGATGACTCCGTCCACTGAAGGTAACGACCGGCGGCAGCGTTGGTATGGCCATTTCTCAATAGACGGTATGCTATGGGGACGTAGCTGGTTGCAGGGCACGGGAATGGAGCAAAGAAGAGTCCACACTGGCTTGTTGACGTGAATGGAGCAGTATATATAAAAGGTTGATAGGTTTGGAAAGTTCCATGTCGATAGAATAGTATACCACGTCTGCAGGCTCCCCAAGAAATGTACATCAAATCAAATATAAACTTGGCATATTTATGCGTGGAACAAAATCACCATGTGATTAAGAAAATCCATCACCAAAAACATAAAAAGAAAATCAATGTTAACACCACATGTTATTTCAAAAATAAATATCACATGCCACAGCAGGTATATGAAACTGCCATATATATGAATGTTTGATTTTTTTTCTTTTTTGCAATTCGGAAAGGCTGACAAAAAACCATTCCCCAATTTATTTCCATAAAAGTAAATATCCCATGTCTGCATATAAACCAATTGGAATGTATCTCCCTGAATATCAACCTTGCATATACATGGTATCCCTCCCAGTGCACTATAATTTTGTTATGAAAACCCTTACACGCCCTTCCTTACCCGCAAGAATCGTCAATTGTTTTATGCTCAGCAACAGACAAGAACGAAGTGTTTCCACTAAACTTTTCGATTAAGATTCAAAGTAACCATACACAAGTGGCTTATATATATTCTACATTGACAAAAATTGTATTATATTACATTCAGCATAAGAAGAGAAAAATTAATGGTCTCGTACTCCATCCCTCTCCAGAAAAAACTCTCAAGGCAGGTGGCCCAGTCAGCAATCATCACCCTTGTGGCCCATTTAGCAAATGATCCTATCGCCAGTGCATTAAATTGCTGCAAGACAATACCACACATATGCCTCAAATTAACCAAGAATTCATTTCTATGCTTTTGTTGCAGAAGAAAAATAACCCATTACTGAACTCATTCAACAAGCCAAACAAATTATTGATTAATTACATGATGCAGACCACTTTCCCATCTCAATTAGCAACAAATACTTTCAATAAAGTTTAGAATGCAAACAAAAGATTTCACATCACATGGTAATCTGATTGCGCTAGGCTTCAGCACACCAAAAACTTACTTGGAAATCTCGGTTTATTTTTCTTATTGACATAAAAAGAAAGTATGTCCGCAAAAGATCGATAATATAAGAAAGCAGCAAACACTATGGCCCATCAGCCTCCAGGGCATCTTCTTCATCCTCATCACAATATTTCTCATTTACCAACTGGGACACTTGGTAGTACTTATTTGCTTGGTCTACAACTCTATATGAACAATATGAACTATTTAACTGAAAAATACGGCTAATATGTTTATGTAAATGGAGAGGTGCACACACACACACACACACACACATCTTTCAGGCCGGGAGTAAGATCCTCCAATCTACTTTGTAATTGGCAACGCAGACTTGAAAAAGAACATATCTGATAGGACTTTGTCATAAAGTAAAATAAAAATATGATACATCGTGTACTTGTCATCAAAAAACAAACACAGAAGTTGGATGAGAAATGCATAATAAGTACGCAAGTTGGGACGATGACTCCGTCCACTGAAGGTAACGACCGGCGGCAGCGTTGGTATGGCCATTTCTCAATAGACGGTATGCTATGGGGACGTAGCTGGTTGCAGGGCACGGGAATGGAGCAAAGAAGAGTCCACACTGGCTTGTTGACGTGAATGGAGCAGTATATATAAAAGGTTGATAGGTTTGGAAAGTTCCATGTCGATAGAATAGTATACCACGTCTGCAGGCTCCCCAAGAAATGTACATCAAATCAAATATAAACTTGGCATATTTATGCGTGGAACAAAATCACCATGTGATTAAGAAAATCCATCACCAAAAACATAAAAAGAAAATCAATGTTAACACCACATGTTATTTCAAAAATAAATATCACATGCCACAGCAGGTATATGAAACTGCCATATATATGAATGTTTGATTTTTTTTCTTTTTTGCAATTCGGAAAGGCTGACAAAAAACCATTCCCCAATTTATTTCCATAAAAGTAAATATCCCATGTCTGCATATAAACCAATTGGAATGTATCTCCCTGAATATCAACCTTGCATATACATGGTATCCCTCCCAGTGCACTATAATTTTGTTATGAAAACCCTTACACGCCCTTCCTTACCCGCAAGAATCGTCAATTGTTTTATGCTCAGCAACAGACAAGAACGAAGTGTTTCCACTAAACTTTTCGATTAAGATTCAAAGTAACCATACACAAGTGGCTTATATATATTCTACATTGACAAAAATTGTATTATATTACATTCAGCATAAGAAGAGAAAAATTAATGGTCTCGTACTCCATCCCTCTCCAGAAAAAACTCTCAAGGCAGGTGGCCCAGTCAGCAATCATCACCCTTGTGGCCCATTTAGCAAATGATCCTATCGCCAGTGCATTAAATTGCTGCAAGACAATACCACACATATGCCTCAAATTAACCAAGAATTCATTTCTATGCTTTTGTTGCAGAAGAAAAATAACCCATTACTGAACTCATTCAACAAGCCAAACAAATTATTGATTAATTACATGATGCAGACCACTTTCCCATCTCAATTAGCAACAAATACTTTCAATAAAGTTTAGAATGCAAACAAAAGATTTCACATCACATGGTAATCTGATTGCGCTAGGCTTCAGCACACCAAAAACTTACTTGGAAATCTCGGTTTATTTTTCTTATTGACATAAAAAGAAAGTATGTCCGCAAAAGATCGATAATATAAGAAAGCAGCAAACACTATGGCCCATCAGCCTCCAGGGCATCTTCTTCATCCTCATCACAATATTTCTCATTTACCAACTGGGACACTTGGTAGTACTTATTTGCTTGGTCTACAACTCTATATGAACAATATGAACTATTTAACTGAAAAATACGGCTAATATGTTTATGTAAATGGAGAGGTGCACACACACACACACACACACACATCTTTCAGGCCGGGAGTAAGATCCTCCAATCTACTTTGTAATTGGCAACGCAGACTTGAAAAAGAACATATCTGAACTAACAAAATTTATTCTGCACTTATCAATCATTAGCTTTTGTTTACCTGAACTTGATTCAGTAATAATCCAGATCTCATCTGCGTGCAAACAATTTTTAATAAAGTTGTTCATCAGAGGGAGAACATGAAGCTAAACTGTGAAGCGGTAACGAAACAACTGCTGATGTACTTAACAAATATAAACAATGGCAGTAACTTTCAAGGGGGCTAGTGAGCAGATCTAAACTAATAAATAGCTTCAGATGAATCCAGATTCTAAGAAGCTACATGGTATTTGAGTTATATTTTTTATGGTAGCAATCAGAATGCTAAGGCACATTTCATGGCCAGACATCCAGCCAGTAGAAACAACAATATGAAAGTAGCAAATAAAATAAATGAAAAAGGGATGGTGCACATTTAGAAAGGGCGATATAACTGCCGTATCTGCTCTATAATTAACAATCACATTCAGGAGTACCTCTGTTCAAAGGAAGCAGTTGCGCTGAATAAGTTTGATGCATTGACAATGGCCATGTTTTTTTGAGTCAATTCCTGATCCCCTTTTACGAAAGGTGTTGCCCCAGTATATCTAGAATAGGCATAAGCTAAGAATATAGCATATCTGCAAGTCAAACCATAATACTGCCAATTTATGATGAGAGTTGATTGTATGAAGACCACAAAATTAAGCTCATAGAAGTAGTGCTGAGAAATGGAAGAGTTCTGGGCAGAAAATATTATATTGCAACAACAGTTCTGATCCGAAGCAATGGAATAGTTCTGGGCTGCCACATTATAAAACAGACCTCACGACATTATCTACAGAAATAGACATGCAGCAGGCGCATCTTACCAACAAACTGTCAACCTCAATCTGAATGCTCTACTTCCCCTAGAAATCATCCAACAGATAGTATCTCATGGAAGTTACAGATCCAGATCAGAACATAAATTTTGGCAAGGCAAACAAATTGACATGGTTCCAACAAGAAATAACAACTTAATGCATATGCTTGCACGCCATCCACCGGCCAGATCAGCAGAGCTACAACTCAACTAAAAATGAGTAAAGATTAAGGCAACTAAAAAAGTTAGTCAAGCTAATGACCGTGCTGCCCAAAAAGATCAAATAAGACTGATTAAGCAAAGGACTGCACTGACGGTTGATAAAAGAAAATAGGAACAGCCTATGGCCTGCAAGTGCATTTACAAGCTGTTGCTACTGGACCAACGATTACTGCAATGGTTAGTAAAATTAGGTCAATTACTGGATGCACTGACCATAGCACATGCTATCAAGAGAACTCAAAAGGACCACGTGCATATCAAGCAAGATGAGCTAACTGTTGACTACCTGCCAATATCGGTATTCAACAAGGATTTCATGTAACTGTAGTGCTACGCAGCGAAACAGGCAAAAATCTTAAACTTGCATTAACCAAGACAGGGAGCAATTAATCAATCATGACTACTGTGGCAGTGAAGAGAACAGATTCAGTATTTTGCTGAAAAACAACTATCTGCTGAAAGTGCAGAACCATAGAAAAATTCTTACGCGTCAGAGTATTCTTGCAGCATTGTTCGAAAAAGAATTTTCCTGCAGCTTGAGCTGAAATCCAGAACTTGTTCTCAGTTCTTCAGACTGAATGTTCTCGTCGCCAACGTCAAAGAACAGAGCTTGTTGCGCCTGGCTTTAGACCTGAAAAATAGAGAATACTATCACACAGTTAGCTGAGCTATTGTTGAACACCTCGATTAAACAGAGGCAAGAGCTTAGCCAAGAACCCAATCACAGAAGTAACTATTCTTTGGGAAGCAATTCATTCACCAAGTTAGCACTTCGGATATTATATTCCACAACAAAAAATCAAAAAATGTGATTGGACACCGAATTAGCCATGAACGCTGATCGAATCCCATCTACCCAAAGAATAAAGAATGCAGGAAGGTGACGAGCGGATCTGGAAGGACTGCACTCACTTGGTTCTGCGTCCAGCATCGCGATCCATTTCTCACCAACTGGATCGAGAGGCATGGGAAGAAATTTCAACCAGACTTTGGCGACGGGGGGGGGGGGGGGGGGCGGGGAGCGTACGTACCTTCTGATTCTATCTTCATAATGGTCCTGCTGAACAATCCACAAAAAGTGCAACAAAATCAGAATCGAAACAAAAAAGGGAGAACAAAAGAAGAGAGCATGAAATAGAACACCACTAAAGAAGAATTGTTTCAGCAAAATCAAACGCCACTAATTTGTAGGTAGGCAATTGAAACAGGGGCAGAACAATCGAAGAAACAAAGCAAGAGAACTTACAGCAAAGATTGTGCTTGTGGAGCCGATCCTGGTTATCGTGCAGCAAGAGGAAAGAGGAGCCATCGTGCTCCATCCTCGGCCAGGTGGTCGCGGTTGCCACACAGCACGGGGAGGAGATGATGATCAACCGCATGTGGGAGGGGATGCCGCAGCAGTCCGTCGTCGTCGATGCCATCGGAGGCAGTCGTGCTCCGTCCTCGCCCAGGAAGTTGCGGTCAACAGGGTAATCTCTCTAAGCTCTGTTCTTTGTCACCATCTTCCTATATAATATTGTTATTCTTGTAACGGTCCTTGGTTGGTTGTGGCCGCCCTGCACCGTGATCTTCTTTTAGAACTAGGTAACTCTGCCTCTGGTGATTACGAGAATAGATCTTCTGGCTGAGGTCACAGTACATTTACTAAATGTATTCTTGTTCTTATCATGGTCTAACCGACCAATAAATTTCCAACTAAATATTGAGATTGCGTAAACAAAGAAAAAAAAACATAGCCAAGCTTTCATTGACATCAATATATTGTTAGACCTAGTTCTCCATCAACCATAGATATATTCCATTAACTAGTAAAAATGCACGTGCGCCACGCACGTGTCCGTCCAAATGACATCACTTGATAGGACTTTGTCATAAAGTAAAATAAAAATATGATACATCGTGTACTTGTCATCAAAAAACAAACACAGAAGTTGGATGAGAAATGCATAATAAGTACGCAAGTTGGGACGATGACTCCGTCCACTGAAGGTAACGACCGGCGGCAGCGTTGGTATGGCCATTTCTCAATAGACGGTATGCTATGGGGACGTAGCTGGTTGCAGGGCACGGGAATGGAGCAAAGAAGAGTCCACACTGGCTTGTTGACGTGAATGGAGCAGTATATATAAAAGGTTGATAGGTTTGGAAAGTTCCATGTCGATAGAATAGTATACCACGTCTGCAGGCTCCCCAAGAAATGTACATCAAATCAAATATAAACTTGGCATATTTATGCGTGGAACAAAATCACCATGTGATTAAGAAAATCCATCACCAAAAACATAAAAAGAAAATCAATGTTAACACCACATGTTATTTCAAAAATAAATATCACATGCCACAGCAGGTATATGAAACTGCCATATATATGAATGTTTGATTTTTTTTCTTTTTTGCAATTCGGAAAGGCTGACAAAAAACCATTCCCCAATTTATTTCCATAAAAGTAAATATCCCATGTCTGCATATAAACCAATTGGAATGTATCTCCCTGAATATCAACCTTGCATATACATGGTATCCCTCCCAGTGCACTATAATTTTGTTATGAAAACCCTTACACGCCCTTCCTTACCCGCAAGAATCGTCAATTGTTTTATGCTCAGCAACAGACAAGAACGAAGTGTTTCCACTAAACTTTTCGATTAAGATTCAAAGTAACCATACACAAGTGGCTTATATATATTCTACATTGACAAAAATTGTATTATATTACATTCAGCATAAGAAGAGAAAAATTAATGGTCTCGTACTCCATCCCTCTCCAGAAAAAACTCTCAAGGCAGGTGGCCCAGTCAGCAATCATCACCCTTGTGGCCCATTTAGCAAATGATCCTATCGCCAGTGCATTAAATTGCTGCAAGACAATACCACACATATGCCTCAAATTAACCAAGAATTCATTTCTATGCTTTTGTTGCAGAAGAAAAATAACCCATTACTGAACTCATTCAACAAGCCAAACAAATTATTGATTAATTACATGATGCAGACCACTTTCCCATCTCAATTAGCAACAAATACTTTCAATAAAGTTTAGAATGCAAACAAAAGATTTCACATCACATGGTAATCTGATTGCGCTAGGCTTCAGCACACCAAAAACTTACTTGGAAATCTCGGTTTATTTTTCTTATTGACATAAAAAGAAAGTATGTCCGCAAAAGATCGATAATATAAGAAAGCAGCAAACACTATGGCCCATCAGCCTCCAGGGCATCTTCTTCATCCTCATCACAATATTTCTCATTTACCAACTGGGACACTTGGTAGTACTTATTTGCTTGGTCTACAACTCTATATGAACAATATGAACTATTTAACTGAAAAATACGGCTAATATGTTTATGTAAATGGAGAGGTGCACACACACACACACACACACACATCTTTCAGGCCGGGAGTAAGATCCTCCAATCTACTTTGTAATTGGCAACGCAGACTTGAAAAAGAACATATCTGAACTAACAAAATTTATTCTGCACTTATCAATCATTAGCTTTTGTTTACCTGAACTTGATTCAGTAATAATCCAGATCTCATCTGCGTGCAAACAATTTTTAATAAAGTTGTTCATCAGAGGGAGAACATGAAGCTAAACTGTGAAGCGGTAACGAAACAACTGCTGATGTACTTAACAAATATAAACAATGGCAGTAACTTTCAAGGGGGCTAGTGAGCAGATCTAAACTAATAAATAGCTTCAGATGAATCCAGATTCTATACTGTTTTTTTTTCTTCTTTTCAGAGAAGACCATCAAGGAGCTTAGAGACTAGCGACATTACTCTCGATTTGCTTGAAGAGGTGGAAATTGAATAGAATTCAGGTTTATTTCAAGAAATAGAGTTGTTCGTGAAGTATCTATCTAAGTGCAGTGTAACTCTTCTTGAAAAAGTGGTCATTAATTGTACATCACCAGACACCACCACACCAACCAAGGAGGCATGTGAAGGGCTGAACAAGATGTGCAGTCCGAATTTCATAGTCGAATTTATTGATTAATTCAGCTTGTACTTGATTTTATATACTTTTCATCTTCTCATTATACTTATTAGAAAGAAAGAAAGAAAGGATACTTCTTGCCTGTTTTGCTGCTGCGCCAAAATCATATATCTGCTACTTTTTCTTTTTCTTTTTTGAGGGTAATATATCTGCAAGCTAATGAGAATCCCTGAACGGCCCATAGAATGCAAGGACGAAAGCCCATATAGTGATGCAAGGCCCAACCAGGCAAGTTCAGGTTTACACGCCGACACGCAGCGATTCCTTTCGTTCACATCCGCCACAGGAACCCTAATCAAGTCAGCGCGGCGGCAACCCGGCGGGCGGTTGGTACACGTCACGTATGGGCGAAGACCACCGTCCTCCCCGTGCCATGGATCGCATTAGCAGCCTCCCCGACGAGCTCCTGCACAGCATCCTCGTCCGCCTCCGATCTGCTCTGGCCGCCGCCCGCACCAGCTTGCTATCCCGTCGCTGGCGCCGCGTCTGGGCCGGACTGCCCGAGATCTTCCTCGGCAGCGACGATGCGCCGCCACCTGCAGCCTCATTCGTGGACGTCGTCGACGCTGCTCTCGCCGCCTTCTCAGCGCCGGCCGTGGAGGTCCTCGAGATCGACATGCCGAGGGGCAACCGCGTCTCGGCACGCCGCATCGCCCCGTGGCTGCGCTTCGCCTCCGAGCGCTCGGTGGTCACGCTCGACTTCTGTGTGAATTGCCGCCCGGTGCCAGGCAACGCTGCTCAAGTGGAGGAGGAGGAGGAGGTTGAGTTGCCCGTGTGTGAGAGAGCGAAAGAGATGACGCTCTTTCTCGGAGAACAATGCCGTTCCTGTCTCCGGCCAGCTGCCGGATCGTTTGCAGCACTCACCCACCTGGTGATAGAGAAGACCATCATGGAAGCCCGCGCGCTGGAAGCCCTTGTCTCCACGCAGTGCCCACGCCTCAAGAACTTAGTCCTTGACATCACCTTGGTTGCCGCCTCCGATGTCTCCTTACAATCCCACTCACTCATCTTTTTGTTTTACGATGTCCAAAGAACACGTCGGCTAGAGGTCGTCATGCCTAGGGTGGAAGAATTGGATATCTCTTGCGAGATTGAAGCGCATACTATCTCCGCACCAAAGCTAGAAGAGATTAATTTGAATGGCTTCCGCAGAGTCTATTACCCTTGCCGCCATGATCAGATTGTCGATCTTGAACATCGTCGCCTCCGGCTGCTAGAAGTTAGTGATGAAATCTCGCTATCTTTTTTACAGAAGTTTGATCAAGTTGACGAATTGAGACTTGTTATCAGCATTTATATGCGATAGGTGTGACACTCCGTCTCACTGCTTGTTGTTATCATGCAGATCAAACTGAAGAAACGAAGAAAACAAAGCAAATTCAAATTTAAAAATTCAAATTTCAAACAAGTTCAAACCTATCTCTGTGAAGAAACTCAAAATTTTCCATAACGACTTGAGCCAACAAAAATACCTGGAGATAGCCCATGTCAAACAAGAATTTTGGAGAATTTTTGGCGATTTTTGAAATTCATTTCGATGCTCAAATAAATCCCCAAAGCTCCAACAATGCCTATCTTTGATTGGCTGCCATTTTAATGGTATTTCGAATTGAGATGTGCATGCTATATGAATGGAAAGATCTTTTCATCCTCTTTCTATTGCAACCGATTTCATCCTTTTTGGAGGTCATTTGCTAGTTCGATCTAAGCGTCAAAGTTTAGGGAAAAAAACAGAGTTTGAATAAATCGAAAAATCGAAAGATGCCGTGGGACCCACCTGTCAGCGACTTACCTCTCACTGAAGCCGTCCGACGCCGCGCGCCACGTCGCCGACGGCATACGGCTCGCCTCCGCGGCGTCCGGGCCCGCTCCGACCGCGCCGCGGGCGACAAAAGGAGAGCCTCGCCTGTCCGAACGCGTCGCCGTGCCATTCCCCGCGTCTCCCTCGCTCCTAAGCGCCCGCAACCCTAGCCGGCATTGCTGCGCTCACGCTCTCGCCGACGATTCGCCGCCGTTGAGCCAGCTCCGGGCCAGCTTCGAGCTCAAGTGGGTACGCCATGGCTTCGGGAAGCTAGAGCCGAGCTCATCGTCGCGTTTCCGTGCCGGGTGCGCGCGGGATTTGGGTTCTTCCCCAACTCCGGCTCGCTGCACCACCGCACCTCGCCGTCGATTCCGCCGTCTTCGGTGAGCCTCGCTCTAATCCCGCGCTCCTGGAGCTAAATAACCCTCTTGCGCACCCCTCGGACCTCACCCTCGTTTCCTTTTCGCAGCCGTGTCGCCGGATTTGAGTTTTCCCC
>LAPY01000744.1:145569-155636 GCA_000970635.1 Eragrostis tef
GAAATTGCTCCAGGCCAAGCACGCTTAACCTTGGAGTTCTTTCGAGATGAGCTTCCGGAAAAGAAGTTGCAACTTGTTGATATGAGTATTCTATCAATCCTATTAAGCCTTGGGCTGGGATGTCACACCTAGCCACTGCGTGTACATGATGCGCACATATTTTCTTTAACCATGGATCCATTTTTGAAATTTGGAGGCTGGATGCACCGGCACATTAGAGTCAACGATCACTTTAATATGGCTCGCACTGCTAAAAGAAGTTGCAAGGTTATCACAACAATTTGATCAGTATTTTGATTTTTTTATTCTTATGAAACAGCGGGAGCATTTAATCATTAGACTACTCCCAATAATGTGTTGTATCATATTTTTAGTTTCTAGTGTACCGTATCATCAAAAAGAGCAATATGCATTATATGACACCTGTTCATGGTTTTATAGGCTTTTTGAAAACTGTATTTTATAAATCCTACCTAACAAATCATGCTTAAGCTGGATCTTGTATAATCTTCGGCATGTCAACAAAAGAATCCGAAGATTGTACACATTGAAACTTAAGTATTCAAGTACCGGGTATCGAGGAGCTTCTGCGGCCATTAAACATGGAACGTGGTATGTATGCCTTGGTCAGCGCCAGCAAGCTAACGAGATGAACACGCGAAACTGTTAATCATGGAATTGCAAGGATGACAGTTCAGAGTACCTTGTTTATGAATATTATATTTTTTACTTCGGCTGTAATTTAATTATATACGCACTGCTTACCCACGGACCTTTGTAGATAAAATAATGGATTGAAAACATGACAAATTAATACACAATGTAACCGCCCTAGGTTGCAAATTGCAAATCTTGTCAAATAGTATCAACCATCAGGACACATTTTAATAAGCATGTAACTTAGCTGCTTGTTGCTAAACATCCACCTCACCTTGGACATAATAATCCCCACGAAGTTGCCTCCAAGATAGGTCATGCTACTTGCACCACACCGCACTCTGCTGGACCTTAGATGGATTTTCATTTCAACAAAAGAAAACACGAGCATGCTTGAAGCGCGCCTTAGTTTTTTATTCATGCAAAGCTACAGACCAATGATCCGTATACCTCCATAAAAGGCCAGGCCACCGGAACCACGCTAACACAGCCCACTCGAAATAGATCCATGGCCTTCAGCATCAACACCACAAACATAGGCAGAGGCATGGCAAACAAACCCTCGCCACCTCTGGGTTCCATTCTGCTGGCATTGATCATCAGCTTAACGCTGTCAGACCTCACCGTGTCCGATTACGGTAATGAAGGTCTCGGTGGCCCCTTGGCAGCCATGTCCGGTCCGTTAGACACTGGTCCAAAGCCCAGGAAGCCAGGTGAGGCCCTCAGCAAAGCCCTCCAGAGCCATACCCATGCCATACCCCATGCCGTCCCCTTTAGAGAAGCCCTTGAAAGCCCTGGCCCCTGCAAAGAAACCTCAGGAAACGATTCATTATGATGAAACAGGTGAGATCGAAAAAAGAAATATTTTGGATGGTTGCCAAAAGTTTTACAGTAAGTTATCGGATGCCGTTGAGAAGGAAGATAGCGCTGGGCTGGAAGAGTGTTGCCGGGCGTTGGAGAACTCTCTACAGCAATCGAAGTCCAAGAAGTGTATTTGCGAGTTCCTGCTCGATTTCAAAGAGATGTGCAAGCTTGGGAACTCTATGGAAGCAATCTGTGGAAGCTAAGAAAGGAGGCGGTGATTCATACTACGGCCAGCCTCCAGAAGCTACAGGTACTGGCCAATTTACACTATCAGGCCAGGCACTTCATTCCGTGTTTGCCCAGCCATCTTCTTCTGTGAGGTGTGTATGTATGTTTGGCAATAATTAACGAGGGCATCCGGCCCGTCCGGCTGATTGTTCATGCGGGTTGGATCCATCGCGTTCATATATGTTTGCTTATGGGGTGGTGCTGTTGTATTCTTCTTGTTGAGTGGTGAATGTAATCCTCCCTTGATTTGATAGTCGATATACTACTATACTCATGATCCAAGAGCTTCTGACACCATTAACTCAATCAGTATCCAGCGCCAATTCCAATGTAGCTGACTCAGTTCTACAGAGTATTTGTTAAAGTTACATCACTGCGACGACTATTAATTCTTCCAAAGAATCTAATTAATAAACATGTAGAGATATTCAAAAACGGGATGTCAAAACCAGGGCATGTCAAAACGGGATGATTCCACTTTGTCTTTGATTACATGGAGGATGGGGCAGTTCCTGTTTCATGTTTGTTTGGAGAGACGGAAAGGGGTAGGACGGACGTGCCGCGTCATTAGACTGGACGCATCACCCCAGTTTCGTCGACTCACGCGCGCGCAGCTGGGCAGTCCACCGCGCGCCTCTCCCTATCTCCGGCGCAGCAGTCGTTGCGATAGCGCGGTCGCAGCCTACGATGCGAGGGATGTTGGAGCAGCCAGCGCCGTCGTCTCTGCTCTCCTCAGCGGGCTGCTCCGCGCCGACGTATGGGAGCCCCAGGCGAGCAAGCAAGCAGCCGCGCCCTTGCGGAAGGCAAGCATATGGCCGCATGCATGCAAGGCAAGGTAAGCTAAGCTAGCACCACGCGACGCTCCCGTGCGAACGCCGTCGAGATCCCACCACAACACAGTATCACCCGAATGATGTTGCTGCTTATCATCGCCGATGGGATTGGATCAGCCGGCTCACACCGCGAGATCGAGGTCGGCCAACGTCATGTAGTTGCGGCGATGGAGTGCGAGATGCCGGGGCCAACTCTTGGTGCGGACGAAGAGTAGACGAACTCGGCGGCTTCAGCGTGGCGGCTGCGCGGCGTGGAACCCATCGTCGGCGACGAATCCAAAGAAGCGGCGGCGGGAAGGAGCGAAGGCGGAGCAAAATCTCCCAGGGTAGCTCTCCCGTGAGATTCGGAAGCAGCTGTCGCTGCCTCGCTGGCGCCCGCGCGATGGGAAGAGAAGCGATCGACGGGTTTAATTAAAAGGATCCGCCGGCGCCGAACGGGATACAGAAACGTTTTTTTAGTCCCATACCGATGCTTTTCGGCGCGTTATGCTTCGATAAAAGGAGACGTCTTAGTCCTTGCATCGCCGGGTCCGGTGGCGCGGGCCTGTAACCCCACAGGTATCGAGGTGCACCAACGGGTGTTAGCATGTTCTGGTAGCAGGCGGGTCTATCACCTGCCGCCTAGCATCCCACGCGAGATGCTCGGTAAACAAACACCCATGAGCACTTTTGTTGTTTTGGATAAAAATACCAGTTGCTCCTTTTCTTTTTTCTTTTACGCAATTTGTCAATTTTACAATCTCTTTTTCTAACAAGTCTTTTCCTTTTGAAATCTGGTTATACAAAACATCTATCTTATCTTCAAGAGTGGGTTTTCCAAACTACTATGAGCAGTTTTGTTGTTTTGAATTAAAAAAAATACATAAAAGTAACTCCTATGAGCACTTTTGTCGTTTTGGATTAAAAAAATACACAAAAGTGTGTCGCCATTGCACCTTTTTTTTGTTCTTTTATGCTGTTGAACGGTAATTGTAGGCTACTTCTTGAGAGCTGAGCTGCTTCTGAGCACTTTTAGCCATATAGGAGGTCCCCGCCTCCCCGGAATTGCCGAATGGGTAGGTATACGCATCCTTCATTTCCATTTTCTTGTTCTATTCTTGTTGTATTGTCTAATGTACACTTCGTTCAGTGTAAGCTGTGAACTTTTCATCATACATACAAAAGGAAAGGAAAAGAACATAACAAATGGGCACGCAGTTGATTGCAAAATTGTGCCGCATATACACATCCCCTATGTCGTCAACAAAGCGCCTAAATCCCCATCCCTGCCTCTGTACGTACTACCTGCCTTGCGGCATTGTCATGGTGAGGTCGCAAGCGGAGTATGACTCGTCGGCCCTGTCGACCCTGAACAGCCCGTCCCTCTCCGACGACGTGCACTGCAGCGTGAACGTGGGCGGCTTGGGCACGGGCAGCACGTAGCCGTCGCTGCCGAGCGCCATCACGACGTTGATGTGAACTGCGGCTCAAAATTCTTGCGTTCTATGTCCTCTTATTTGTAGCCGCGGTTCGTAGCGTGAACCGCGGCTCAAAATCATTTGTAGCCGCGGTTTGTAACATGAACCGCGGCTAAAAATCGATTTGTAGCAGTGGACCATGATGTGATCCGTGGCTACAAATACGACTCCATTTCTAGCCGTGGTTCATGATTGTTTCCGCGGCTACAAGGATTTGGCTTGTGTCGCTAAAGAAGACCTTTGTTGTAGTGACAGATTCAGATTTTTCATGCAGATTGCAGCAGCGTATAATGATTGTTGTTGTAACCATACTTTGAATGGATGCTTGTATAATACATATTAATACAAAGAAACTGGGGCTGTTTTTAAATGTGTTTTCTCCTGCACCACATATGTAGAACATCTGTGAGGCATCACAATAGTTTTTTTCTTGTGACAGCAGCTATTTATGTTGCAGAGCACATGTATGAAGAATACCAACAATGTTTTCTGCACAACATCATCCAAAAACGTTTGGATTGCTCCAATAAAAGATTAGCAAAGATCGATTCAAACTACTGTTGCCATGGGTCACACGTCAACAAAACCAGGTATCAATCCGACCTTGGGTGATTAATAAATAGTTTAACCGCTTGATAGATGAGGGGCGAAATTTGAAGATCAAACCAAAGTTCATGGCGTTATTTGTTGTTTTTCAGTAACAAAAAGAAAAATCACTCTTGCACTGAGCTTTCACGGTCAGCATGGATGTCGTCTCCTTGTTCTATGTTGGAATTAGTAGTCTATGCTTGCTTTATATGTACATTACGTTTCTGTTCATTATCTAAAAAATTATGTTTCTGTTATGTGCCAAATGTGAGATTTTAATAATACATACAAAGGAAGAGAGACCTAACAAATTAATGGGCACATAGTTACAAAATTGTGCCGCGTACTACCTGCCTTGCGGCAAGGTGACTGTGAGGTCGCAAGCGGAGTATGACTCGTCGACCCTGAACAGCACTTCCCTCTCCGACGACGTGCACTGCAGCGTGAACGTGGGCGGCTTGGGCACGGGCAGCACGTAGCCGTCGCTGCCGAGCGCCATCACCACGTAAGGGATATCCGGGCGGTCGCACGCGTGGTCCTGGACGCACAGCAGCGCCAGGTGCACGCACCGCAGCGCCTCGCGCGCTGGGCACGCCGCCCGGACCGCCGGGTTGATGAGCTCTTCCCCGTTGCCGGCGTTCCACAGCTGCCACGCGTAGCCGACGATGTTGAGCGATCCCTCCATGTGGTGGAAGCTGCTGTTCTTCTGCCCGGACACGATCTCCAGCACCAGGATGCCGAAGCTGTACACGTCCGACCGCACGGAGAAGAGGCCCTCAATGGCGTACTCGGGCGACATGTACCCGAGCGTGCCCACGACGCGGTTCGTGTTCACCTGCGCGCCAAGCCGAATTCGGAGATCTTAGGATTCATGTCCGCGTCGAGGAGGATGTTGCTGGCCTTGAGGTCGCGGTGCACCACGCGTAGCCGGGAGTCCCGGTGCAGGTACATGAGGCCCCGGGCGATGCCCTCGATGATGTGGAACCTCGTCTTCCAGTCCAACAGCTCGCGCCCCGCCGGGTCGAAGAGGAAGGCGTCCAGGCTCTTGTTGGGCATGAACTCGTATACCAAGATCTTCTCCTCACCCTGGAGGCAGCACCCTAGCAGTTTGACAAGGTTGCGGTGCTGCAGCTTCGCTATCAGTATAACCTCGTTCTTCAACTCCTGCAGGCCCTGAGCCGAACTCCGAGATAGCCTCTTCACCGCAACCTCTTCGCCACCCGGAAGCGTTCCCTGAGAAGTAATCAATCGAACACCCCTGATTTAGCAACACTACTGCGACTTAATTTTACAGCACATTTTGTTTGTCAATTTGTACTACCTTGTAGACAGGGCCGAAACCTCCCTCCCCGAGCTTGTTGGCGCTGCTGAAGTCACCTGTGGCCGCCGCCAAGGTCTCAACGGGGAACAGCGGCAGCTCTAACTTCTTGCCGTTCTCTGCTTCCTCATAAATCCTGAGAAAGCCTGAGAAATCCTGCCTTTTCTGTCCCGTGCCGCCAATGCCAAGTTTCTCTGCAGGATGAACCAGCTTGTCAGTTGTCATGCACGGTGAACTCTGTGTAAAACTACATAACCATTGTTGGATACGATTGTATGGCAGATTCAAATTTGGTTGTCAGATATGATCTTTGTTCCCTCACCTTTGATTCTCCTCGTGCATTTCCACAAGAGAAATCTGCATGAAGCCAACACAGCAAGCACCATCATGACGACTACAGCAACGACCACTATCGTCCATCGCCTTGGTTTTTTTATGGAGCCGATTTCTGAGCAGGTAAAAAAAGCAGCAAGGTGCAACTGTTATGTATTAAATTTAATTCAGGATGTCACGGCAAAAGAACAGAATTTAAGAATAGATAAAGTTCAAATATTAGTTTTATGAGAACTGTGAGCCTGCAAATCAAATCTGAGCATGTATTCAAGAAGGTTATATAAAAATATTACCAGATGTGCATCATCAGATATGTTGACCTATAAGTTCAAAATATGATATGTTTTACATGGTCCCTAATTTCTAAGTACAATACTCTCTCTGTCTCAGAATACTTGGCATTTTAGATTTGTACTGTCTGTCCAGGTTTATTGAACATTCTATGAATCTGGACACTAGAAAACAATATCAGAATTCCAAGTAAACTGAGACGGAGGAAGTATCATATTGTTGAACCATACTACTAGTTGCAATATCGTAGAGTTGAACAAACTATCCACTTCACAACTTTTATCCAACAGCTCCCGGACACGATCTCCAGCACCAGGATGCCGAAGCTGTACACGTCCGACCGCACGGAGAAGAGGCCCTCAATGGCGTACTCGGGCGACATGTACCCGAGCGTGCCCACGACGCGGTTCGTGTTCACCTGCGCGCCAAGCCGAATTCGGAGATCTTAGGATTCATGTCCGCGTCGAGGAGGATGTTGCTGGCCTTGAGGTCGCGGTGCACCACGCGTAGCCGGGAGTCCCGGTGCAGGTACATGAGGCCCCGGGCGATGCCCTCGATGATGTGGAACCTCGTCTTCCAGTCCAACAGCTCGCGCCCCGCCGGGTCGAAGAGGAAGGCGTCCAGGCTCTTGTTGGGCATGAACTCGTATACCAAGATCTTCTCCTCACCCTGGAGGCAGCACCCTAGCAGTTTGACAAGGTTGCGGTGCTGCAGCTTCGCTATCAGTATAACCTCGTTCTTCAACTCCTGCAGGCCCTGAGCCGAACTCCGAGATAGCCTCTTCACCGCAACCTCTTCGCCACCCGGAAGCGTTCCCTGAGAAGTAATCAATCGAACACCCCTGATTTAGCAACACTACTGCGACTTAATTTTACAGCACATTTTGTTTGTCAATTTGTACTACCTTGTAGACAGGGCCGAAACCTCCCTCCCCGAGCTTGTTGGCGCTGCTGAAGTCACCTGTGGCCGCCGCCAAGGTCTCAACGGGGAACAGCGGCAGCTCTAACTTCTTGCCGTTCTCTGCTTCCTCATAAATCCTGAGAAAGCCTGAGAAATCCTGCCTTTTCTGTCCCGTGCCGCCAATGCCAAGTTTCTCTGCAGGATGAACCAGCTTGTCAGTTGTCATGCACGGTGAACTCTGTGTAAAACTACATAACCATTGTTGGATACGATTGTATGGCAGATTCAAATTTGGTTGTCAGATATGATCTTTGTTCCCTCACCTTTGATTCTCCTCGTGCATTTCCACAAGAGAAATCTGCATGAAGCCAACACAGCAAGCACCATCATGACGACTACAGCAACGACCACTATCGTCCATCGCCTTGGTTTTTTTATGGAGCCGATTTCTGAGCAGGTAAAAAAAGCAGCAAGGTGCAACTGTTATGTATTAAATTTAATTCAGGATGTCACGGCAAAAGAACAGAATTTAAGAATAGATAAAGTTCAAATATTAGTTTTATGAGAACTGTGAGCCTGCAAATCAAATCTGAGCATGTATTCAAGAAGGTTATATAAAAATATTACCAGATGTGCATCATCAGATATGTTGACCTATAAGTTCAAAATATGATATGTTTTACATGGTCCCTAATTTCTAAGTACAATACTCTCTCTGTCTCAGAATACTTGGCATTTTAGATTTGTACTGTCTGTCCAGGTTTATTGAACATTCTATGAATCTGGACACTAGAAAACAATATCAGAATTCCAAGTAAACTGAGACGGAGGAAGTATCATATTGTTGAACCATACTACTAGTTGCAATATCGTAGAGTTGAACAAACTATCCACTTCACAACTTTTATCCAACAGCTCAGATAAAGGAACAAACTAAATCTCTTTTTCATAAAGGCTTGAGACGTCATTGTTTTTTATTCTCCATCAAATATTCTTGTTCAATATTTTTAACCTACCGGCCATCAACATTACAAAAAAGTTAACCCACGATACCCATATAGGTTTCCTACTACTAGTACTACGTACCATTACTAGAATAATCAGCTGAAAGTAGTAATGATAAATAACATAGCAATGACTATGTAAAAATAAATTGAATGGCCTTCCAAGAAACTCGCTCCGCTCCGGTTATTGGTTGATGATGTTAGGACAAAATTCTTAATTTTTAATTAACTATAGCTTGAATATATTTATATATATATATATATATAAATAAATTCATTCTACTACCCTCAAGTATCCTCGATGTCCACTTAACCCTCTAAACTAAATTTTAGTTCAATTTACTCTCCTGAGCTATTTAGATTTGTTCGATTCACTACCTTATAATTTTTTTTCTTTTTTGGTTCTCTAGGTACACATCATGTTTGAGGGTAATACGTTTTTTGAGATTATAGTTTCAAACGTATCTTAAGTTAGAAAAATGTTTAAACAATTTTTTGTAACTTTTTGTATGTGGAAGGTGTGGAATGCAAAGTTGACATGTGACATAGAGAAAATATTTATGAAAAATTATGGAGTAGTTTTTTAGCATAGAGTATGACGTCATCTACCATCCAACAAAATTTGAAGTTCAAATATATCTCAAATAAAGAGAAACAAAAAAGAAGAATTTTACTAGGGGTTGAATTGAACCAATATAGATAGTTTGAAGGAGTAAGTTGGACTAAAATTTAGTTTATGAGGTTAAGTGAACAACATAAATACTTGAGGTAGTAAAGTGGACTTCTTCCTATTTAAAACCATAAACATGAAGTAAGCAAAGACATTGTTTCTTGTGTTAGCGGATCCGGATGCAGCTGGGACCTTGATTGACAGGTCATAGCCGTCCTGGTAACTGGTAGATGTCGAGCAGCTCCAGTCCCCATGTCATGCACCCGCCGCGGGAGCTGATGCTGTACCCGCCGCACGAGCAGTTGCTGAAGCACCACCGCCTGCACTGGTCCTTGTCTCTCACCGTCGTTACCGTGGCGGCGAAATTCGGCGGCTTCACCCCCGGGAGGTCGAAGAACTGGTCGCCGCCGCTTGCGCTCTGCTCGCAGGTTAGCGGTGCGCTTCTGACGCACCCCTGCGTCCAGTTCCCGTTACTGTACTCCGCCGCCGATCTCGGCTCGAAACCTGCAAATTTGAATCATCCACCGTCAATCGGCTCTTATGACAGTTGGGCGGGCCAATCCTAATCCGATCTTCACACCTACCTAGTTGAAGAAGGAACTGACCTTTCAAGCAGTTGCAGACGGCCTGGCCGTTGTCTCCTGCGGCACACACGGCGTTGGCGCCGCACGTGTTGTAGGCCTCGCACCGGATCGTGGGCTGCGACCAGAAGGCCTTCCACTCTCTGGTGTCGTCGAGGAGACTGTAGTACGTCCAGGTGCCGTTGGGGTGGAGCATGAACCGGTCCAAGCTCCTGCTTTCGTACGTGTAGTACATGAAGCTGTCGTGCTGCGACGTGTCGGCGTAGAACTGGAAGCCGTCCATGTCGCCAACGAAGCCGGTAACCGTCCACGGCCCCGACCGCCAGTAGGTAGTGACGTTCGT
>LAPY01000744.1:156125-173499 GCA_000970635.1 Eragrostis tef
CGGCCCGGGCCACAGCCGCCAGTAGGTAGTGACGTTCGTGCCGTTCCAGGACGGCAATCATTCCGGTGACTCTAGTGGGACGTCCCCCCCTCTAATCCAACGGTGATTGTGGCTTTGAGATTCTCCATCCTCCTCCCTCCCTAGCTGAGATTCTTCCCCCATGAACCCTAATCACTGTGAGCCGTCCGATTAAGGTGGGGGGACGTCCCCCTAAGGTTACCAAATCCGTGTTCAGGACCGGGACTCCCAGATGTAGAGCTGCAACGAGCCGAGCGGGTCGAGCCCCAGCGTGAAGTCGCCGGCGCTCCGCCACGACGTGAAGAGCGTGCGCTTGACGGGGCCCCCGCCGCCTTTCCGCCAGTACAGCGCGATGCGCATCCCAGGGAGGAACGCGTCCGACGGGTGCTCGAAGCTCTGCCACAGAGTCACCTGCTGCGCCCTCCCGCCGCCGGATTCCAGCACGAGGTTGCCGCTGTCGAGGAGGGTCAGCGTCACATTCCCCGGAGGCGAGGACGACGCGGAGATAGAGGTGTTGGTGCGCCACGCGACGCGATTTCCCTCGAGCACCTGCAGCTCGCCGTCGGCCGTGACGGCGGCGGAGTAGGCCGAAGTTGCGGGGCTCACGGGGGCGTCGCGGTTGGCCACCCACGGCACGGTCTGCTCCGCCGCACGCGCGTACATCACTCCCAGGTACCGCCGCCCCGGGTCCCCGCCGCGCGGCGAGAAGAAGGCCAGAACGAAGGTGCCGTTCGGGCCCCAACGCCGCCGCGTCGACACGCGTGGCGCTAACGTGCGCGAGGAGGAGGACGATGAGGAGCACGGCGGCGTTGGCCATCAGCGGCGGCGGTCAGATTCGATCGGCTCACTTGGCTTGTACGTAGTGTGAGAACTAAGCCCCGAGAAGCTGGACGGAATTAATGGCAAGAGCTGCTTCTGTGAACAACGTGCCTGGTGAACCCTCCAGCAAGCGCACACTTTGTTTTGTTTTGTTTCAGGACCATTGTTTTGCTTCACATCCCCATTGGTTCTGAAGTGCAATGGGGGATGTGGTCCAGGTGACTAACCAGACAGACAATGCTCAATGGCCTCCTTGACTCAAACAAATTTCTGTCCTCGTTGCCAGCAGGCCGCGAAGTAATCCACCAGAACAAATCCACGGTGGGGGCTTACCCGGGATCTGGCAAAGACTCGGGCCAAAATTATTTCTCATCTGTTGTTATTGGAATGTTATTGTTGTTTTGGCAGGCCAATAACAACAGCAGGCCCATGGTTTTGCTGGGTTCTATTGCAGCGTAAGGGGCTACCTAGCCCGCCTTCGCCACACCTGACGGGGACCTCCTATGTGTAGTGCGTCCTATAGTTAACATACGATATATCGGCCAAATAGCTCACTAAATCTAACCAGCCCAGCCCAATTCAGTGAGTCAACATTTTGAAATAAAAGAGTCAACATTTTCGTTGTTCTATTCCAACATATTTAAAACTGAATCAACATTTTTTAAAAAATGTTGATTAGTAATAAGAAATGTTGACATAGTGCAAATAAAATGTTGATATAGTACATTTAAGATGTTGACAAAAATAAAAAATTCAAAAAAATATTCATATTGGATCTCATTTTGAAGAATTAATTGTAACAAACACGTAGGTTCAAACGGATTCGAAAACGGACTTACGGTTTAAGAGAAAAATGTGTTTAAAGTTTGCAAATTGTTTCTTTTTCCCCCACTCCCCACCCGCTCCAATCACAGCACGACACGTGGCGCAACCTGGTTTCTCCCCTCCCACCCGCAGCACGCGCCAGCCGTTAGATTTCGGTCCGCACGAATCTCAAAGCGTCCGATCGAAACGATTTTGTCGGGCGGGCTACATATTGGATTCTCCCACCTGACGTACCTCACGGCCCATTCAGCCCATTAGCCAGCCGAAGCGTCCATCCCGCCGCAGCTGCAGTCCATCGCCGTTCCCCGTCTACCGGCTACCGCCCCCACGGCTCCACGACCCACCTGCAGCCTCTCCATCGTTTATATAGAAGTTGTTCCTTCGAGGATTTGATGTTGTTCAGTGGATGGAGGAGCAGTCCGGCTTTCGGGGCCATCAAAAGAGGAGGAGCATGGGGCTTGTAGCAGAGCGCGGCGAGGCTGCTAGGAGTGCGAGGGATGCAAGCTCAGCGTGGTTCTTCGGGCAGTCAGCACATGAGCTCAGCGAAGCAAAGACGAGCTGCGTAGGTGGGAGATGGCAAGGAGAGGGAAGAGGGCACGTGGCGAGCCGATCGAGCAGGCTGAAGGGCCATGGAAGAGGGTGCGCGAACGGATCGAGGTTAAAAAATGAGAGTTTTAGGGTTAGGGTTTATGATAAATACCTCAGGCCAGTCTCAGTGGCACCTTTCATTTGACGGTTTTTTAGAGTGCCATGTCAGCATTTTGGTCTTCTTCTGTGAAATGAAACTGCTACTCTCAGTGGCACCTTTCATTTCACTATTTCATAGGCATGCAAGAACAATAATTGCTGCATGAAGTTGTGATCAAATGTGGCATACGAATTTTGTAGCCATCTAGTTATACTAATCTGAGTACTAGCATACAATAATATGAGCATATTGTCAAAATATACTTGATAAAGAGTCACACGGTAGCCAACCAGCCACCGTAGCAATCAAAGAGACAAAGTAAATTAACCATTCAGTTCACATTACAAAATATGATCAGTTCAGTTCACATAAGAAAATATGACCACTTCAGTTCACATTCCAGCGACTGACCAGGTAGCAATATTAAAATAAAACATGGACTGAACATTAAAAAGTTCACTAGCAGACATCAAAATAAAATGCATGGACTGAACTGGTAGCAATCTTAAAATAAAATGCATTCTAGGAACATGCATGGACTCCATCGGCACCTGCTAAACATCAGCCTCATCATCATCAGTGAATAACTTCAACTCCAAATTCTGTATTGTCCTCTCTCGGCTAGCCTTATCTTTTTCAAACATCTTACTTGTATCTTGATTGATTAATGTATGGTAAACTTCATACATTTTTGACATCTTTTGTTCTTTTGCAGCCTTCACATTTGTCTTTGAGATTTTAAGATGTGTCTCTGATACCTTTTCACGTTCCACTTTGCGCTCATTCTGCATTTGAACCATCTTATTGATGTTATCTCCTAGGATGACAATGCCGTCCAAAATCTGCTCTTTCTTGTGCTTTCTCCTGAGTTTGGCCTTGGCTGCTTCTCTTCCGATGGGACGCGGCTGGTCTCTGTCATCTTCAACATCAATAGTGACACTCTTGTTCTTCTCCTTCTCCAATCGGTCAACATAGGTACACCATTTTGGCTCATTTTTCACTGTAGACCACCAGTGAACCAGTTGGAAAGTCTTCCCATGCTTCTTTGCATACATCTTTTGAGCTTCTTCCATCAGTTGTTCATTGGAGTAACCACTTGTATGAAATTTACATATTGTACTCCAAAACCCATTGAAATCGTTGATTTAAGTCTTCAGGCGTGTCTAGCGAATCTGCAACTGGTTACTACCCCTTCTTCGATTTGCTGGGACTTGGCTGTTATATTCTTCAGTGATTTCCTTCCAAAATGTCTCACCTTTTTTATCACCTCCACGTATCGGATCATTAGAATTGTTCAGCCAAGCACTTGCCTACAAAAAGCAAAGTATTAAAATGATTGAGTAATAACAACTTCAGCTAGTTCTAAAAATGAAAGTGATTTTTGTGTTTTATGTACCAGTATAACTTCTTCATCATGCGTCCATCTTTTCTTTGCCTTACTTGGGTCACCGCCGTCATCATCATCAACTTCGATGGGGGTCTTTCTCTTTCTTGATCTCGACTGCCTATTTGGTGGTTCTTCAGGTGTTGGAGTGCTTTTTGAACATGCTTCTGGAGATGTTCAATTGAAGTTCTGATTGATGAGCCCAGTAAAATGAAAATTCTCCATATGTGGCGGTGGATATGGCTGCTGCAGAAAATTTACAAAACCACCTTGTGGATAGCCCCTGCAATGATGATTCAAGTCAGACCCACTGTATGATTCATTATAACACAATGTGGTAACTAATTAATTATATTGAGTATTTCAGAGAATAAAATGCCAAATGCAATTTATAGTGAAACCTGATCAAGTTGTCGTTTCTGGAAGTAGTTCACAAATATAGTCATAGTGGCAGGAAATAGAAAGCCTCCCAAATCAGAACATGGAACTGAAGAACCATAAATTGGCATGCATAATTTTATATTAGAAAAGGTACTAACCATATAATCTACTATGAATAATGGCACAATTTTGTATTAACAATTGCAAACTGAAGATGGTCACAACTCTGAATTAACCATCAAAACATGAACCTGGGCACTGGCCTGAATGAAAAATCGAAACCTGACGATGGGAACAGTTCTGAATTAACCATCTAAACTACTAGGATTTCAGGGCAATCGATAAACTACCAAGATTAACCATTTCCAATCAAGCAATTTGGGGGCAATCGAAACTAGTGAGATTAACTACCTCCTGAACATCTCCAATCAAGAATTTTCAGGGCAATCGAAACATCTCTAGTTGCTAGAACAAATTAGATGCGAAATATACCATGGATTTTGAGGGCTGTTTGCCTGGTGCGCTAGGAAATCTGAGCCTCCGTCGCCTCCGCAGCCAAACCATCGACCTGCGACTTGTCGCTGTGGCGGCGCCGGTGTCCGCAGGGTCGAGTCGCGAACCTTCCCTACACTAGCTGCGTCACGCCGTGCCGGAGCTGGACCATGGCGAGAGCCATCTGGTTGATTCGGCTCGTCCATCTGGGCGCAGCGAATGGATTGAGTCCTGGCGGCGCGCGCTCGGAGGAAGAAGACGACGCGGGGGAAGGAGGCGAGAGGAAAAGAATGGGCGGGAGCAGGAGGCGCGCGCGGGAGGAGGGGAGAAGGGGCGGCGCGCGGGAGCGGGGAAGGAGACGGCGAGCGGCGCACCGGATCGGAAATTTGCCGCGGGACGAAAGAGAACAGCCTCAGTCGTCTTTCATTTCGCTTTCATTGGGTTGGAAAGAGTGCCGCGTTCCTTTCACAGGTCCTCTCTCTCTTCAATTTCTTGCCATGTTAGCAATTCTGATGATGTGGCAGCTAATTTATTGCAAATGAAAGGCCCATTGAGACTGGCCTCATACGACAATTAAAGAAGAGCGAGAATGACGAAAAACACTGCGTCGGCCGACGTCACGGTGAAACAGACGGATGTCCCAGGAAGGGAAATTCCGACCCGGCGCACATGCCCGTCCCGCTTATTTTTCCTCCTTGGCGACCGTGGCCACTGCTGTGTTCGTCTGCTGTAGAGGCGTGTGGGCACTCCCACTCCACTTGTGTCGAACCGCGCTTCTCTCCCTCGGTAGTCGGTAGTCGCCATCGAGGAATAGTAGGAAGACGCGGTGCGTTCGCCTTTCGCGCCACGAGTTTGAGTCGCATGTATCAACAGCGCCCAAATCCCCCAAGCGGAGATACGGAGATACGAGTGGCTAGCGTTCTGCTGCGGCGCAGCGGCAGCCGGGGCGTCCCTCGCCTCTTGTGCTTTTGACTTGCCAGGAAAACCACCGTTACTAGCTCTCTTCTAGATGATGGCCTTGTGTTGATGTGGACTAGGGTTCCCGATCTTCCGAAAGGTTCTGATAACTCTCGATTTGGTGGAGACTTGACACACGTCGATCCGGCTTCAGAACAACACGTCCTAAACTCCGCAATCGCAGCACCACGTCTCCTCAGGTTATCGACCGGCGGTGCACGGTCGACCTCGCCAAGAAGGCTTATCCTTGCCTGCGAATCGAAGAACACAAGNNNAGTTGGGGTCTCACAAACCGATGAACGGCGAAACTGTCAAAGCAGAATAATCTAAGCAACACCCAACCCTAACTTAGGCGGTGGCTTCTGCTAATATAGAGTTTAGGGGCGTGCAAGACCTCTGGACGTGCCCCTAATGGGCTCCAACATGATACAAGCCCAAAGGCCAAATTACGGTGGCGCAACACCGAGATAGATTTTGGATGTCCACTTGTTTCAACGATTCCTGATGACTCCGGACGAAATTTGACATGAGATCAGAGCCATTAGAAAGGTTATCAAATTATCTTTCTATCCATATGTATAACGTCCAAAACCGAGCCCGTATGCGACTTGGGCAACCGTTTTAGTGCAGACTGTGAAACTGACTCGAATCCGACTTGACGTGGGCCTCCAACTTGACTTGGACGCCCTTATTGATCTTCCACGCCTCTAAGGTCCTCTCCCAACATCTTCTGGTCCTCTCTATGGTTCGTAATCATAATATAATCATTAGGTAGCAATGTATGCTGCATAATATTTAAAAAAGTGTTTAGGAACGAGCTCACCTCTAAATTGAGTTCTCGTGCACGAGCTCTAATGATTGGACCTTGTATGACCAGCGAAGGAGTAACATTTGTATCAACAGTAGTGATGTCCTCATCAAAGTAAACAGAATACCGTGAATGATATACACAGGGACGCTTGTGCATACCAGCGAAGGAGTAACATTTGTATCCGACTAGTGATGTCCTCATCATGTGTACGTACTGATCTTGTCAGTTCAGCCACGGAAAGTTTGTGGTGCGGAAGCCGGTGGGCCAGGCCACGCGCCAGGGGTGGTCATCCATCGACGGTCAACGGACGCTACGAGACGAGCGGTTGGTTGGTGGAAGCAACCGTGATCGCGGCGCGCGTTGACGAACCATGGATGTACACAGCAGAACACAAGGCAAGGCAAGGCAACGTACGGCCCCTCTGTAAGAGTAGCTCACTGGTTCATTGTACGCGGAGCGCAACGGGCAGGAAGAACCCTCTCCTTGTCGTCGCGCGCCGCCCCGCGGAATCCGAATCCCGCGGAACTTCACGCGATTTCCCGTCCATCTCGAAGCAATCTTCCGCTATCCGGTCCACACTGCGGGGCTTTGTGTGCTTTCCCAACCACGCGCTCTGCTTTAGTAGTGCTTTGGTGACCGACTGACCCGATCTCACGCGACGCGACGGACGAGAATTCCAGGCCGGAACCCCGAGCACACGTGCCCTGCCCGCCCGCGGCGACCATCGCTGCTGCGTTCGTTCGTTTCGTTGGCTGCAGAGCTCTGCAGACGCGCGCTCCGCTTCCTTCACGCCCCCGCGCGGCCTCCCCCTCTCTCGGCAGTGGCCGGTTCGCCATTTTCGACTGCGGAATAGTAGTACAGTATAGCAAACTAACGCGGTGCTTTCGAGTCAGCAGGGAACTAAGCGCGTCTCTGAATAGCCAGTCCCACATCCCGTGCGGCCGGTGCCCCTCGGCCCTTGTCACTTTGCGGAAAACGGTCATCCTCGTACCATGATGCCCTCTGCCCTGCCCTCTCGATCAGCACACCACGGTAGAGTAGCACACTTTTTTTGAAGAGATCGTTGACTCGTGAGAGTCTAAACGGCGGTACATTGTTCACAAAACGTGGTTTCCGGCGGCGGTCGGTCCTGGATCGATCCCGCGCCGGCCGGACGGCCAGCAACGTCGCTGCCATGACCCATGAACAACTACACCTACTTAAGCAAGCACATAAAAAACTGACATTCTATGTGTCCGCTCTCATCACCATCCAGATAGGTCCAATCAGAATTAAACTGACGATGACGATACGAAAGCAACCGAGACGATCTGAACTAGATACATAAACTAATACTACACAACTAGCATCTTAAAAACGCTAAACATGCCCACAATCGATACCAACATAATTAATTAATTATCTCCAATGATGATCAAAATATCCAAACCGAATTATTCTTGCTATCATTAGTTTCCAAATAGTACTCCTATGTCAAACTCTGTCGTTCGTCTGTCGTGTGCTTCAGTCCTAGTACTTCTTTCATTTCTGTGTTCGGTGTTCCTTTGTGAACTCCAACCAGCGCTCGCCGGCGGTCTCTCCCTCTCTCTAGGCAGTCGCCAACTCGCCATCGACGCCCGCGGAATAATAGTAAACTAACGCAGTGCTTTTGAGTCAGCAGTTAAGCTGGACGTAGTCGCGTTTCTGAATAGTCCCACAACCCGTGCAGGTGAAAAAAAAAACGGTCATCCTTAGAAACAGGGTGTGCCCTCTCAGCAGCATCACGGTACACTCCATTTTCTGAATCGTTGACGCATCAGCTAGCACTCGTGAAGGTTAAAACGGCGCCTCTTTTCTTCTGCGAAAATGGGAAAGCTGCTGTGTTTCGTTCGTTATTACAAAACGTGGTGGATTTGGATTCACCGCTGCCGTTCACCCTGGATCCCCACCGCCGGCCGGACAATGGACGCGCCAAACAACCACTTTAGAAAGCGCGTAATAAAAAACTGATATTCGTCCGTGTCCACTCTCATCACCATCCACACAGATCCAATCAGCAACACACGTTGACCAGATGAAAGCAACCGATCGAGACGATCTGGAACCCCTGCTAGATATAGATATAAACTATACAGATGTAGAATCGATCATCTTAAAAACGCTAAACATGCCCACAATTCGACGATCAAAATAAGGGCTCATCTCCGATTATGATAAGAGAAACCCTCCGTCACAGTACGATCATCAGTTAACCTGCCGCTGACCAAACCATTGTTGCTATCATCAGCATTAAAATAGTAGTGCTATGTCAAACTCTCGTTTGTCTCTTGTCGCCAAATTTTTTTCTTTTTTTTTAAAAAAAACTCTAGTTAGTCTCTCGTGCTTCAGTCCTGCATTCTCTTTTTTGTTTCTAAAATGTGAACCCCAGCCTGCCTTCGCGGCCCCTTCCGTTGTAGCCCACTTTATTAACGTGGCCGCAGTACGGCGATACCCAATCAGCTAGCTAGGAGTACTAGTTAGTAGTAACAAGAGCTAATCAGTCGACTAATCAACAGTTGTGTTCAAAACCTTGCGGCTCAAAGTGATCCGACCACGCGGCTCGCGCGCGCGCGCGCGTATATCCACCCTCGCAGAAGCACCAACTCCGTCGTCATTCGATCAAGCTTCTCCTCTGACTTGTCATACGCGCCCTCTCCCTCTGGAACGGCAGCCAAGTAAACCAAGCTGAATAATCCGACCGCCGACATCCTCCTCCTCCTCGCGCACGCCGACGCGGCGGCGCTGGGGCCGGCGCTGTCGCCGGGGCAGTCCCTGGGCGCGAACGACACGCTGGTGTCGGCGAACGGCACCTTCGTGCTGGCCTTCTTCTCGCCGCGCGGCGGCGGGGAGGACCCGGGCCGGCGGTACCTGGGCGTCATGTACGCGCGCGCCGCGGAGCAGACCGTGCCGTGGGTGGCCAACCGCGACGCGCCCGTGAGCGCAACTTCGGCCTACTCCGCCACCGTCACGGCCGACGGCGAGCTCCAGGTGCTCGAGGGAAACCGCGTCGCGTGGCGCACCGACACCTCTATCTCCGCGTCGTCGTCCTCGCCTCCGGGGAACGTGACGCTGACCCTCCTCGACAGCGGCAACCTCGTGCTGGCATCCGGCGGCGGGAGGGCGCAGCAGGTGACTCTGTGGCAGAGCTTCGAGCACCCGTCGGACACGTTCCTGCCCGGGATGCGCATCGAGCTGGACCGGCGGAACAACGGCAACATCAAGCGCACGCTCTTCACGTCGTGGCGGAGCGACGGCGACCCGGGCGCCGGCGACTTCACGCTGGGGCTGGACCCGCTCGGCTCCGCGCAGCTCTACATCTGGAAGACGAACAACAACGGCAGCGCGAGCAGCAGCAACGCCACTAGTACAACCTACTGGCGGTCGGGGCAGTGGGCCAACACCAACTTCCTGGGCGTGCCGTGGCGGTCGCTCTACCTGAACGGGTTCAAGCTCAACGGCGACCCGCCGGCGCAGGCCGACGGCCTCATGTACTACACCTTCGGCGCGTACAACTCGTCGCAGCTCCGGTTCACGCTCCACCCCAACGGCACCGAGACATGCTACATGCTCCTCGAAGACTCCGGCGAGTGGGAGACCGTGTTCTCGCAGCCCACCGTGCCGTGCCAGGCCTACAACATGTGCGGCGCCAACGCCCAGTGCGACACCGCCGACAACGGCCAGGCCGCCTGCACCTGCCTCAAAGGTCAGTCTGACTCCTCTCCTTTGAGTCTTTGACCGTCTCAATTTGAACCGTTTCGTGTGAGATTCATTCATTGTTCGTGCACTGACACTGGCGCGATCTGTGCAGGTTTCGAGCCGAGGTCGGCGGCGGAGTACGACAACGGCAACTGGACGCAAGGGTGCGTGAGGAGCACCCCTCTGACATGCGAGCAGAACGTGAGCGGCGGCGACAGGTTCGTGGACCTCCCCGATGTGAAGCTGCCGGACTCGGCCACCTGGGGGTCGACCGTGGGCGACGAGAACGGGTGCAGGCAGCTGTGCCTGGGCAACTGCTCCTGCGGCGCCTACAGCTACAGCATCGGCACGGGATGCCTCATCTGGGGGCAGGAGCTGCTCGACATCTACCAGTTCCCGGACGCGGACGCCAGTAACCCGCACCTGCACGTCAAGGTCCCGGCATCCGTATTAGGTAACAGAAAATAACTCTTCTTTTCCCTTAGTAATAGTTTGTTTATGGTTTTATGAACGTAGTACTAGAATGTAGTAGCTACCTTAGGGATAGAATACTGTTGAGATTTTCTTAGTTGCCAGTTGTTCTATGAACTGACAAATCGAGTGGATTAACAGCCAAACCACTCGATTGGAGAGAGCATAGTATGACATTTTATATATTTTTCTGCCAATGGGAGTACAATGTCGTTGTGGTAAACACTGAAGAATATGAATATTTGGGATGCTGCCAAAACTAAAAGTAAACTGGGATCGTAGTAGCCACAAAGCCAGTGTAAACGCTTATAAAGTTGTTGGGGGCCTCATTATTAAGTGGCGACCTTCGTAGTCCGTGGAAAATTCACCAGAATAGCAAGATGAATAGTAGTGTAGCAGATGGTTGCCAATTTGGATTAGTGAACATCAGTTTCCGTGAGAAAATAAAACTGGTAAACTTCTACTTTTTGAAAGGTGAAGCTGCTGAACGATTCAATTTTCACCTTCCGAAAAATCAAAGCATGCATCTCTCGTCGTGTACTTTCTATTTTCCTAAATTAATGGAGTTTTAGAAAGGGGACATAAGCCTTTCATATGCTAGGCTCATGCCATTTGCTCATTTTTAATTGTTTCGCAGCAGTCGCTGTTCGAAAATGCCGTTCAATAGATTAAAGGTTCCATGAACCCCAAAATATTATATTACCAGTCTTTTGTTTGGCCCAAAGGTCCGAATATTTGACGTCAGTTTGTTGATATGCTGTCTTGTCAAAAAGAATCATATATTACAAATCTTTTGTTTGGCCTAAAGGTTCCCTCGACAGCTACAAATCTTAAAAAGTTGTCCATCAACTAGAATATTTGCAAAAGGGTAAAAACAATGACGTCTCATGGCTCCATGAAAAAGACCTAATCCGGTTTATTCCTTTTCTGAGCTGTTGGATAAACCCGTGAGGTGGGTAGTCAGGTTCACCTATATTATATTGCAACTAGTAACACACATTAGGAACCATGTGCAACATGTCTTGTGTTTGACCTTGTCGGTCAACATATTGGACCGTTGGACCCAGCATATATGGTGATATTTTATAGCCCCTTGTCTGAATGCATGCTCTTATTGGACTTGGCAGCCTGCAGATGATTTTGAATTAAGTGTTTATTTACCTGACAGTTGCACACATTGCTGACCTTTTTTTTTTCCTTACCTTCTCAGCAGATACGGGCTCCAAAACAAGGCGATGGACGACAGTGATCGTTATTGTGGTCATCGTGGTGGTGGTTGTGTTGGCAGCATGCAGCTTTCTCTTGTGGAAATGCAGGAGGAGAATCAAAGGTGAGGGAACGTCACAATTGAGAGCCAAATTTGAATCCGCCATAATACAATTGTATCCAAAAAGAGTTTTAGGCAGTTTTACACTGAGTTCACTGAGAATGACAAGCTGGCTCTTCATCCTGCGCAGAGAGACTTGGCATTGGTGGCAGGGAACAGAAGAAAATGCCCTCACTTCTGCGTCCAGCCAGGGAAGCAAGGCAGGACTTCTCAGGGCCGAAACAGGCTCATGATCCTGAGGAGGGCGAGAATGGCAAGAAGTGCGAGCTGCCGCTGTTCGCCTTCGAGACCTTGGCGGCGGCCACGGGGGACTTTAGCAGCGCCAACAAGCTCGGGGAGGGAGGCTTCGGCCACGTCTACAAGGTAGTACATCATAACAAGTGCAAAACATGACAACAAAAAATGCTGCGCTGTAAAATTAAGCTGCAGCAGTGTCGCTAAATCAAAGGGTGTTCAATCCATTCATTTTGCAGGGCACGCTTCCGGGCGGCGAAGAGATCGCGGTGAAGCGTCTGTCCCGGAGCTCGGGGCAGGGCCTGGAAGAGTTCAAGAACGAGGTGATCCTGATCGCGAAGCTGCAGCACCGCAACCTCGTCAAACTGCTGGGCTGCTGCATCCAGGGCGAGGAGAAGATCCTGGTGTACGAGTACCTTCCCAACAAGAGCCTCGACGCGTTCCTCTTCGACCCGGCGCGGCGCGTGCTGCTGGACTGGCGGACGCGGCTGCACGTCGTGGAGGGCGTCGCGCGCGGACTCCTCTACCTGCACCGCGACTCCAGGCTCCGCGTCGTGCACCGCGACCTCAAGGCCAGCAACATCCTGCTAGACGCCGACATGAATCCCAAGATCTCGGACTTCGGCATGGCGCGCATCTTCGGCGGCGACGAGCAGAACCAGCAGGTGAACACGAACCGGGTGGTGGGCACGCTGGGGTACATGTCGCCCGAGTACGCCATGGAGGGCCTCTTCTCCGTGCGGTCCGACGTGTACAGCTTCGGCATCCTGGTGCTGGAGATCGTGTCGGGCCAGAAGAACAGCAGCTTCCACCACATGGAAGGCTCGCTCAACATCGTCGGCTACGCGTGGCAGCTGTGGAACGCCGGAAAGGGGGAGCAGCTCATCGACCCGGCGGTGCGGGCGGCGTGCCCGGCCAGGGAGGCGCTGCGGTGCGTGCACCTGGCGCTGCTGTGCGTCCAGGACCACGCGTGCGACCGGCCGGATATACCCTACGTGGTGATGGCGCTCGGCAGCGACAGCGCCGTGCTGCCCATGCCCAAGCCGCCCACCTTCACGCTGCAGTGCACGTCGTCGGAGAGGGAGGTGTTGTTCAGGGCCGACGAGTCGTACTCCGCGTGCGACCTCACCGTCACAATGCCGCAAGGAAGGTAGTGTGTACAGAGCATGGGTTGGGTTGTGTGTGTTCACTAGCTAGGTGCTTTGTTGACGACCATAGGGGGGATGTGTTATACGCGGCACAATTTTGGAACTTCGTGCCCATCTGTTAGGTTGTTTTCCTTTTCCTTTTTGTATGTATGATGAAAAGTTCACAGATGGCACACGAAGTGTTAGTGTACATATACAACAAGAAGAATATATAGAAACAAGCAAACGAAAAAGAAGGTGGCGTATACCAGTGACGGAGCTTCAAAAGAAATGGACATTAATTCAACAATTTATAAAGTGAAATTAAACATTTTTTTACAATTAATTCAGTATTATTATAGAACATATAGAACTGATTCAACATTTTCTTTACCTCAGGGGGGCACAAGCCCCTTCGCCCCAGACAAGAGGGGGAACATAACAAGATTTTTCATCTTAGTTTTTGAAAAAAATCTATTAACTATATGGCATTTTGTCATTGACAGGATGCAACAGTTTAAAGAGCCTTTATTTTTTTTTTGTTTCTTGCAACTAATTCCTCCGAGTGTCAACCGTCAAAATTACATTTCCTGTCGTCATATTTCTGGCGGCTATTCCCTAAGGGTTTGCCATCAAGGTTAATTTCCTTGATGGTTTTTTCTATTTCCCTGTGGTATTCAGCACACACGGATATTAAGTTTTCTGGTTGTGTTAGGTTGTAGGATTTTTTTTTTACTTTGAAGAATTGTACGCAAACTGGATTTTTTTTTTCAAATCTTTGGGCAGGATGAAGGAGTGCACTTTGAATCCGAGGCAGCCAACTTGCTTTTTGTTTAACAAGAAAAAATATTTTGTGGGATCACGGAAACTCTTTTATAAAATTTGTTCCTATGCTTTGAAAATTCCGGAAACAAAAATCACAGTTGTAGCTGAAGTGGTAGGAAATATGCATACTAATTTTCAAGTGACAAAACATCATGGCTCAAGGGATAAACAACTCATGAACAGCGAGGGAGAAGAAAATACAAAATAGCAGTATTTTTGTCTCATTTTTTTCCTCCAAAAAACGGAGTTTGCACATGAAATTTTATATGTATGTTTCTGGCCGCCTCATGTATATCTTTGATTTTTTTACCAGAAATTGTCAAAACATTTAGACAATTTTGTACGATAGTTTCCCTGTTTAACGGCCTAGGTCAGTCGCGTGATCTGTTGCTCTGGTCAACTTAATCCTGTACGTTTTTGCTTTGGTTTGTCTGGATTCCAGGACGCAGTTAGTTGAGAACGTACAAAGATGAACGTGAATGTTTGCCCGCCGAAGGTGGAGCGACCACGCCTGGGTGGTGTAGGGGTTTTTTTATTGTGCGGTCATCGCTAACAGTGCTTCTTGCGGTCAAGTTCAAAAAAGGAATAACGCTTGGTGGTGCACCAAGCGAGTGAGAGCTGTCGGATGGCTGATATGTGGGCGGGACCACGCTGACATTATTTGTTTCTTCAAACTAAAAAAATCCGTAAGTTACAAATTATTTGTCCAAATGAAAATCGATTTCACCACCGTGTTTCTCGTGACGAGATCTTCGAAACAAGACCCCACTTAAGTATGTTTCAAGAAAAAAAATCGACACGAGAAAAGTTGCTGCAACTTTTCTCTTTGGTCGGCCAACTTTCTAATTTGTTCCTGCAACTTTTCTGTTTGTTCGTCCAACTTTCTGATTTGTTCCTACAACTTTTTCCTTTGGTCGGCCAACTTTCTGATTTGTTTTGTCCAACTTTCTTCATTTGTTGCACAACATTTTTGTTTGTTGTCTAACTTTTTCATTTGTTGCTCTAATTTTTTATTCATTATTTTTTTTATTTTTGAAAAAAGTTCTCAAAACATGGTGAAGTGAGGTTTAGTTTTGAAGGTTTCGTCGCAACAAATCTAATGTTGAAATCGGATTGTAATTCGGACGTCCGGTTTGAAAGTTATGCATTTTTTAAAATCGGCCGACGAGTCGTACTCCGCGTGCGACCTCACCGTCACAATGCCGCAAGGAAGGTAGTGTGTACAGAGCATGGGTTGGGTTGTGTGTGTTCACTAGCTAGGTGCTTTGTTGACGACCATAGGGGGGATGTGTTATACGCGGCACAATTTTGGAACTTCGTGCCCATCTGTTAGGTTGTTTTCCTTTTCCTTTTTGTATGTATGATGAAAAGTTCACAGATGGCACACGAAGTGTTAGTGTACATATACAACAAGAAGAATATATAGAAACAAGCAAACGAAAAAGAAGGTGGCGTATACCAGTGACGGAGCTTCAAAAGAAATGGACATTAATTCAACAATTTATAAAGTGAAATTAAACATTTTTTTACAATTAATTCAGTATTATTATAGAACATATAGAACTGATTCAACATTTTCTTTACCTCAGGGGGGCACAAGCCCCTTCGCCCCAGACAAGAGGGGGAACATAACAAGATTTTTCATCTTAGTTTTTGAAAAAAATCTATTAACTATATGGCATTTTGTCATTGACAGGATGCAACAGTTTAAAGAGCCTTTATTTTTTTTTTGTTTCTTGCAACTAATTCCTCCGAGTGTCAACCGTCAAAATTACATTTCCTGTCGTCATATTTCTGGCGGCTATTCCCTAAGGGTTTGCCATCAAGGTTAATTTCCTTGATGGTTTTTTCTATTTCCCTGTGGTATTCAGCACACACGGATATTAAGTTTTCTGGTTGTGTTAGGTTGTAGGATTTTTTTTTTACTTTGAAGAATTGTACGCAAACTGGATTTTTTTTTTCAAATCTTTGGGCAGGATGAAGGAGTGCACTTTGAATCCGAGGCAGCCAACTTGCTTTTTGTTTAACAAGAAAAAATATTTTGTGGGATCACGGAAACTCTTTTATAAAATTTGTTCCTATGCTTTGAAAATTCCGGAAACAAAAATCACAGTTGTAGCTGAAGTGGTAGGAAATATGCATACTAATTTTCAAGTGACAAAACATCATGGCTCAAGGGATAAACAACTCATGAACAGCGAGGGAGAAGAAAATACAAAATAGCAGTATTTTTGTCTCATTTTTTTCCTCCAAAAAACGGAGTTTGCACATGAAATTTTATATGTATGTTTCTGGCCGCCTCATGTATATCTTTGATTTTTTTACCAGAAATTGTCAAAACATTTAGACAATTTTGTACGATAGTTTCCCTGTTTAACGGCCTAGGTCAGTCGCGTGATCTGTTGCTCTGGTCAACTTAATCCTGTACGTTTTTGCTTTGGTTTGTCTGGATTCCAGGACGCAGTTAGTTGAGAACGTACAAAGATGAACGTGAATGTTTGCCCGCCGAAGGTGGAGCGACCACGCCTGGGTGGTGTAGGGGTTTTTTTATTGTGCGGTCATCGCTAACAGTGCTTCTTGCGGTCAAGTTCAAAAAAGGAATAACGCTTGGTGGTGCACCAAGCGAGTGAGAGCTGTCGGATGGCTGATATGTGGGCGGGACCACGCTGACATTATTTGTTTCTTCAAACTAAAAAAATCCGTAAGTTACAAATTATTTGTCCAAATGAAAATCGATTTCACCACCGTGTTTCTCGTGACGAGATCTTCGAAACAAGACCCCACTTAAGTATGTTTCAAGAAAAAAAATCGACACGAGAAAAGTTGCTGCAACTTTTCTCTTTGGTCGGCCAACTTTCTAATTTGTTCCTGCAACTTTTCTGTTTGTTCGTCCAACTTTCTGATTTGTTCCTACAACTTTTTCCTTTGGTCGGCCAACTTTCTGATTTGTTTTGTCCAACTTTCTTCATTTGTTGCACAACATTTTTGTTTGTTGTCTAACTTTTTCATTTGTTGCTCTAATTTTTTATTCATTATTTTTTTTATTTTTGAAAAAAGTTCTCAAAACATGGTGAAGTGAGGTTTAGTTTTGAAGGTTTCGTCGCAACAAATCTAATGTTGAAATCGGATTGTAATTCGGACGTCCGGTTTGAAAGTTATGCATTTTTTAAAATCAAGAGAGCTTGTTTGTTGTAACAGGGACTGCGGCTGCTAGCTGGTCACGGTACCTGGTTGGGCACCCTAGAAAGAGTCTTGACTCTCTAAGTGTCGGTGTTGTGAAACCGGCCGACAAGTAAATTTG
>LAPY01000745.1:35494-47181 GCA_000970635.1 Eragrostis tef
CATATCAACCATTGATATAATGATAAAGAGTAAATTAAGTCTTATTTATGTTAGTCTCTCAATTTTATACCATATTATTGGGTGTATAATCATTATAAACTTACTCAGATCACATGATACTTGGATTCGGGACGGATATCACTCGTCCCGTATCCTATCCCGCAAATATTTTTCGGTCTCGGATTCGGGCACGGATAGTGTTGGGTAATTTTTAATGCATCCTGTATTTGCCTATATTAATTTTTTTTGGATTCGACAGTCGGTCGGGCAGATATTATCCGTCCCGTTTTCACCCCTACTCTAGGCCATTACTGATGTTCACTCGTATTTGGGCTGAGTTTGAGCCTGAGCTTGACCTGCAGGCCGAAATATCGAACTACAGGATTCTTGTCCTAGCAGCCCATAAGTTTGCTTCTTTTTTCTTCCCATACAGGGGGCAGAAAAAATGATCCAGTGGGCAACTTGGATGCGCCACGTCGGCGTGCCATGGCTCCGTTGCTGTCACCCACAAACAGAGTGCCTGAAAAAGAGAACCCCGAATACGGTAGCACGTCAGGAAAAGGGAGCTTAAAACTGAAAGAGCACATTACCACATAATTATTAAAAATAGAGAAATCGTCTAGATCAAAAGAGGAAGTGGAGCTTCATGTAGTGCCTAGACGGCCAAAGCGGCATAGCATTTTAAACTCGATTTTTATCTGCCAGTAATTTGGACAATGATTCTACTTCGGGTGGCCATCAGTACTAAGTAACTTACACCTAAAATGTAGGTTTATTACTTACTTAAAAAGTATATGCCAAATTTTAGTTGGTGATGAGTACGCAAAGGCAAAAAGGTAAGGAGATGTCAACTAAAGAACCACCTTTTATTAGTTGCATGCATCACATTTCTATGCCTAGTTGGACCTAAGTGACACTATCGGACAAGTTTAGAGATGTTACTATAAATAGAGAGACCTAACTGACACAATAGAAACAAGGTTAGGGATGATAAATCAACATTTCATTTTGCATAAAGGGAGCTAAGTGACACATTCGGATAGGTTTAGAGACTCGTGGTGCCCTTTACTCCAATTAGAATGTTAGTCGAGAAAAAAGACCTAGTTGTATCTCGACCAAGATTTATATTATCGTTGGTACATACCACTCTGGGGCGGTTTCATTGTTTACGAAGACGAAACACAAATTTGGTCTAAACCAGAATGGTAAACAAGAAACGAGCGGTTTTTCGTGCCAAGCTACTCGATTTCCTCTATTTATCGCTAGGCTTGAATTTTTTTTCCCAATGTATTTGCGAGAACTAGTCCTGCAGCCGCACCAGAGCGGATTGGGTTGTTTTCGCGAAAACCACGTGGTTTCTAATGGTTTCGACCATGGCTTGATTGTTTGTTAACCAAAATGCTAAATGCCTAGTTTTCAAGTCGTTGCCTAGGCGTCAAGCGAGCCTGGGTCTTGTTAGGTTTGGGTATTTTGGACAACTTAATGCTTGAATCTATTTGGGATTCAAACATAAATTTATCTATTTCCTTGTTTTTTGTCTGCTTTTTCACCTCTTCTTAGTTTTTAATATCGGAGGACAAGGCTGAAGCTAAAATTGTGGGGGAGGGGGGGGGGGCGGATATTGTGTGCAATTGGTCTAATCTGCACAATGGTGCAACTAACCATCCGAGCCCATCAGATCTTCATCCAGTGGCGTGCCTTTCTCCCATCGTTCAGCTAATGCAGTTTAACACAAAACCCCCTGTGAAGATTTACATGTTCATGAAACAAACATTGCTCTGCTCTCCAGACGCACGTTCATCCTGTTCGGTAGGCTGTAGCTGTGGCTGCAGAAAATAACTACAAGTACTGTAGCAACTGCAGAAACACTGTAGCGACTGCAGAACAGCCGCTGCAAAGCAGCCAAGCGAACAGGCCGCAGTTCTAGAGTTCAATGTTCATGACAATGGCCAGCTGAAAGGACACCGATGTCGGAATCCAAAAGATTGGGGATGCCAGCCGCCAACGCCAGCGACAACAACGGTGTCAGAGAAAAATTGTTGCTTCATGGCTAACGGCATCAGTGGAATGACGGCTGCTGTCCAAGCTCATCTTGACGTGTTTTAGAAATTAGAACTATGGTTATCAATTATCTTTGGAGTAATGAATACGACTGTACTACGCTTGGATATGTATGGTCGCTCTTTCCTGTTATCAATTAGATGAAACATTCGTTTGCTCAATAGTTCTTTATGAATTCCACTCTCGAGGCAGTCATGTTTGGACGAACCAGACACCTCAGACTGACAAAATCACTTGCCAAATTACAGAGGAAAATACACAGCTGAGAAGACATTGAACAAGGTATGCTTGAATGTTTCCGTATGGCAGCATGTCTGACTGGATGGCACCTGCTTTTCATGCTCTTCATGCTTCCTCCTATTCCTCACCGGTGAATCGCTCCCCGTTCCATGCCGCACAAACTTTGCAGGGCCTCCGCATCGTTGGCATTGTGGAATTTCCCTTGAAGCGGTGCAGGACCACTTCGGGTGAGGCGGAGGGGACCGATTTCGCTACTCGATACAGCGAGCTCGGGTGGCGGCGCGTGCTTCAATCCCTAGCTGGTAGATCCACAGAGAATGGGGAAGGAATGGCGGCTTCGTTACGTGGGATTGACTCATTGAGAAGAACGGCGCTTCAATCTTCACAGGGGGTTTCTGTGTAAACTGCGTCAGCTGAATGGTGGGAGAGAGGCACGCCACTGGATGACGATCCGATGGACTCGGATGGTTAGTTGCACCATTCCACGGATTAGACCAATTGCACAGAATATTTCTCTAAAATGAAAAGCTATTATTCTATCTCGCTGTCATTATATAGGTGGATTGGGATCGTCTACCATCACTATGTGATGGCACGAGCGTGCCATCAGCCCACATCCACCGTCCGTGCGACATCCAGCGGTTCTTGCGCGTGTGGGCGTGCTATTAGAGCCTGCAGCCTGCAATGAGGATACTTTAGCCTACTAAATCAGGCCCAACAAGAGCCATGGCACGGGAGTAGCAGAATATGGAGGGAAAGCAGCCACAGTAATGGCACCGTGGAGAGAAAACTCGCTTTTCTTGCTCTGTTTTGGCGCCGGATCATTCGTCTCTTCCCTTTCTTTCTTCTGTCTTTTCCCTTTCTATCTCTAATACTGCCCAACACGGAGATGGAAGAAGACCCCGATGGAAAGCATGACGAATGCAACAGGTAAATGATACGACTCTCATGCTTCCTTTTCTGTAATCTGAAACTGAAGTTGATTTTTAGATCGCTTATTAGGAACTCCCATGATTTTTCAGGCAGAGTGTACTTCCTGTTTGTGTGCCTCAACTTGGCATGAAGTTTCGTGTGCCTCAACGAGTCAAGTATTCTGTCTGATTTTAGTGCATGTATGTTTGAGTATGGGGACAAGAGAAAATTTGAAGAAACATTTGATGCCATGAGGAGCAAGATGCACAAGCAGACTTGGTTAGATAGTATCTGCAAATTCAAAGAAAAGTGGGCTGAATGTTACATGAAGGATGTCTACACATTGAGAATGAGAAGCACACAACTAAGTGAGAGTTTGAACACGACTTGAAAGATCATTTCAAGTCTGATTTTGATATTATCGGTTCATGAAGCACTTTGAAAGGGTCGTGCAAGTGAAAAGAGATAAGGAATTGAGTTCGCTATTTGATTCAATTAAAAAGTTACCTAGAGTTAAAATCAGAACACCTATATTGTTGCAAGCTAGCAAACTGTACACGTCGATTATATTTGAAGCCTTCCAAGCTGAATATGAACGTTCCACAGCAGCATGTGCTAGAGTGTTGGCTGGAGATAATGAATATCTTGTTCTATTAGAGATGACGACTTATCTTTTGAAGAGGAGTACAAAGTTATTGGTAATCCTTCAGAGCAAACAGCTGATTGTAGCTGCAGCCAATTCAAAAGGATAGGAATATTATGCAGTCATGCTTTGAAAGTTCTTGATCTCATGAACATCAAGTCGCTACCAACACATTATGTGTTAAAGCGATGGACACAAGAAGCACGTCATGGAACTATTCAAGATTACCAGGGAAGAAGCATAGTTGAAAATCCAAGGTTCGATGCTATGCGTCGCCACAAATATCTCTCACACAAATTTCTTAGTTTGGTAGATCAAGTAGCTACCTCACCGGAATGTTGCTGGTAGACAATGAACTCAACATCCTAGCTAAGAAAGTTGAAAGCTAAATGGCTGCAAGTCCACGCACAGATTCAGTTGATCCAGCACATGTGGATGTTCTGCCACCAAATGATTCACTTACTAATGCACGTCTGAAAAAGAAAGATGCCCCCACAAGAAGAACTTCGAAGAGAAAACGAATGTGGCATGATAAGAAGCACATGCTGAGAAAAAACACACTAAGTACAACTATATTACAAGGGGAAAAACCTAAGGTCTGCTCCCAGTCCCAAATTTCATTGTATTACTAATATATATGGTTTCGACTAATTTTTTCTTTGAGTTTTGTTGTCTTTTCAGCAAGAAGAGACTGGAAGTGATGGTCGGCATGCACAAGTTGCAGAAAATAGCACTACTGGAAACAACACTGAAAGCTTTGGATAGTATGGAGTCATAAATTCCTTCACTCAGTTGTTGATGGTAATCTCAATCATAAGCTTAAAGAAAAAAATTTAATGGCTGTAATGTTACTAAGACTTGCTGTTCTTCAACTTGCAGAGCCCAAGTACCAATGACCTTTGCAGTGGAGACCTGTTTTAGTTATGGAGATTGCATTCCAGAGTGTTGCTTTTGTTCTTATCAATCTCATAATCATAATTGTTTTGGTTTATTATCAAGTAATCTGACACTCTGTAATATTCTTTTATGGATGATGTTATTGAATTTCGAAAGTTCTCAACGTATTATTATTTTTGTGAGATTCTACAAGACTTTGTTCAGTGTGTTAGCACTGAGAATAATCAGAGCCTAAGTCTGTACCGTTTTGCCAACTGAACTGTGAGCGTAGGCTTCATATTTGCTGGGCTTCGGACGGCCTAGTTCTGGCTCGTTGGGCCTGTTTTCGTGGGCTGAAGGCATCGCACACGCAAGAGCCGCTGGATGTCACACGGACGGTGGATGCGGGCTGATGGCACGCTCGTGCCATCACATAGTGATGGTAGACGATCCCAATAGGTATGGGCCAGCCGCCCAACTGCAGCACAATTGTTAAGTTTTCATGGGGTAAATGTGTGCTCCGCCTCGCTCAAGTACTTCAAGATTAAAGGCAACAAAAGCCACATTTTCCTTGCTTATCTCGGCCTCTCGGGCGCGTGGAGGTGTAATCGCACTGCACCTCTGCACATGAATACGAGATTCAGAGGCGCACATATGGATTCATAGGCAAGTAACAAGATCACAGAAAACACGAGTCAAAAGCCAAAACATGAGTCTGTTCCTGTGCTTATCTCCCAGGCGTCCGATTTCGTGAGCCACGGTCAAGTTACAGTCCACACGGGTGACACTCAATTTGTTATGAAGAACCACTAGGAATTCAGATTTTTATTTTTAATCGTAGGAGTTCAGACTTTAATAGTTTGGTTGGTTGCGTGAGAATCGCGCATGAGCCTGTGGCTGTTGCTCACGCCTGACTCAGGCAGCCTGGGTGACGGTGCCAACTGACCCTAAGCGATTACCGCGCAGTTACTCAAGTAGCAGGTTTATAAGACAAATAAGGCAACATATGAAGAAATTCTGTTAACCCTTGTCGGCACACCAAACGCAAATTCATGTTACATAGTGCAGTTAAGAATGGAACGTATCCCTTTTGAGTCTTCCGAAATTTCTATTGCATTTCCCAGATAATTAGAAACAAGTATCTGTGATACATCTCGGTAAAGCAATCATGCTTCTTAAACAATCCCTACTGCTTATCCGTGTTGATGTCCAAAAAATAACAGGTTGATTCTCCTACAGGAACAACAATACAGGCTCCGATGACAAAAGGTCGAAGCCCATGTTTTTGTTTGCTGTACAGATGAATAGATACTAATACCAATAAAGGGTTGGAACTTGGTATCATCTGCAAGGGCTTAGCCTTAAGGCTATGAAGGAGAATCTTCGCAGCTCTAGCAGCTGAATAAACACCAATAGTTGCACAACTAGTTAGTGTCAGAATGGCCTTGGGGAGAAGAATTGGTAAGAAGCTCCATTTCCATATCCTGCTGCTTCTTGAGATAATCTTGTGCTGTTGATGTGATTATCTTAACAAAGAAATTCACAAGCACAAGCCATACTATAGTGTTCCAGACCAATGTGAAAGAGAAATTCCACTGTTTGTCCTGTAGATGATAAAATTATAAACATCAATGAATCCCCCCAAAAGAAAAAGGACGAATAAGTTAGGTCATCCAAACTCAAATGAACACAGATTTGAACTGAAGATACCAACCTCCACTTGCGAGGATGGTGAGACTGGTGCTGGGGGTGATAAATACTTCTCCTTGGCGGCGTGGAGTTTGGCAATCACAGATGGCAGGGTAGCAGAAAAACCAGGAATGTGACCAAATATCCAGATTAATTCCTTTTCCATAAGATATAGGAGTTGATTGTTGCACAAGGAGACAATAAATAGTGTCTGGGAGAAGAGAAAACAAGAACAAAAGGGTGTCAAACCATCTGTCAAACTGGTATATCGAAAGGACTAAAAATAAAGTTAAATCAAAATATCTACTATAATGCAACTCTTTTTTATCCACTGTAGCTACAGTACCAACGACTATATGATCCGTTGCCCTATCCGATTGGACAGATCAGGGTCGTGGGATTTGATCCTGCAGTGCCTGCTACAGTGATCTGCAGTGCATAGTGTCGGCCTAATAGTAATAAGCTTATCGATATGTTTCTCAACTAAGTTCAACGGGATATAAGAGAACTACATCAGATTAAATTTATACAATCTTATTGAAATATTCAATTTCAGTAGTAAACTAAACATGAGAACATATGAACTAAAGAATCAATCCAAATCTAGCCCGTCACTGAATTATCACTTGTTTATTTCATTTCCATTCAACTTTTCTTATAAAAAATAAAATAACCATTAAACCAATGTAGTCTGGGGCAACTAGAAAGATACATTACATCAGAGATCATTACCAGTTATTACAAACATAAAATACAAGGCAGAGGCCTCACCTGAATATGAGTCTTGATGATGGCCTTCCCGATCATAGTTGCAAAAAAGAACTCCCAGAAGGGGACACCAAATTGCCCACACATAATACCGGCAAGATCAAAGAGCGGATTCGGAACCTAATATAGGCAAGAAAATAAGGGGAAATTTTATTAACTGGGGACTAGAAAAAAATATTCATGTAAAGAAAACATGTTACAGCGGATGATCCTAAGGTTCCAATAGCTTATTTCACATAAAAAGTATAAAAATGAAGAGTTATAGGTTGCACAAAGTGTAAAGGTGCCTGGACTATCCAATTATGAAGGCATACAGTCCAATGATTCATGGAACAAATATTTTGAATGGCATCAATACTATCATGACGAAATTGACAAGATATAGGAGACCAACCGAAGCAAGTATTAAGATGGTGAAGAAGTTAAGATGTTGAGAGTGAGAAAGAAGCCAACGCTTGGTTCGATTAAGAGTGGATGCTACTCGCCCATCTTCTTTGGAAGCAGCAGAATCCAGCTCCTTGACAGCTTTTGACTCACTTCCTGACAAGCGAGCTGCAACATGACAAGACATCTTTCAGAATAGGCAACTTAAAAATCGATGAAAATAACAGAAATTGAAATGACACAAAAGCCTTTGTACTATTTCCTTTCAGAATAGGCAGCTTAAACATCGATGAAAATAACAGAAACAGAAATGTCACAAATGTACTATTTCCAATAACCCAGGTACAACACTTATAAAAATGGGTTTCTAAAACTCATTACAAAATAGAAGCTCTACTGCAACCCTAAACTACTACAAGAAATAAGCTACTATAGCATGTCAAGGAAAATGAGAACGGAAACATGGCATTGTTCTCATGATTATTCACAAGTGCCTTTAAAAGAGATACATTCAAAAGTCCAAATGTAGGAGAAAATATAAAGCCAAAGTTGCATAAATATAAAAAGACCACGATGTTGCATATCAGTAGAATAGCAAAAGAGCTGTATCTGTAGCTGTTCAAGGAAATCAGCTTCACATCAGTATGCAGGCTACTAATATTATTTATAGTGATATTAGGAAATGTTGTAAGCATATAATGATATAATATATATTACTACGTTTTTCAGAAAAAAGACCTAGTTTACCTGCTCGTGATATAAAGTAAGGGGGGAGCTCGCCAAGAGCAGTCCCAATGCCCCAAAGAACTGCCTCCAGCTGTATCTGAGGTAGTAAATCGAAGACTGGGATCCTTACTGAATGCGCTGATGCTGGGTACACAGGCGCACCGAATTCTGAACATTTTTTGTCAAGCCATGATGGACCAGCTTTAAGCTGTATGGTATCATATGGCGCCATTTTCAAGTCGACTCGGCCACACTGAACAGCTTTAATTGTGAAGAGAGCAATATGAGGACCCAGATACAGCACAAATGTATGCAAACCAGAACCTGCATTATAAAACCAATAAAACGTCAATTTGGAATATGAGTGATGTCACGTTAAAGCGATAAAGTTTCCTTTTCTGTTTTAGTGATAAGGTGTTCCAGATTTTACATGTTTTATTTTCACAAAAAAGGTAGCAAGCACTAAGTCCAACATGAACTGGCAAACTAAACAGGCGATAGTATTCCCACTGAAATCATGCAGATATTAAACATGTTTAGCAAAATAAAGGGCATCTGCTTCCAGACTACTACTCTTGTCGTTAGGACAAGCTAGTACAAATCTGTAAAAACTTTCTTGTTCTAATGCCAAGGAAATACAACCAGAGAGTAACACTTAACCGAATCTATACTATTTTAAAAGGTTGACAGGATGATGTCTCAATATTAACTGAATATCTAGAGATGCCATAAAATAACCTTCCAAATAAGGGAAAAAAACAAGCTTTATGCTCACTTATTTGATGTGGCTGCTCTGCACAGACAGCTAGGCATTGTAAAATCATAGTGCCAAAACACTAAAATGTCTGATTAACATGTTCATTCTAGTATCAGTCAAAAGATAGGGTAAATGTGTATAGTATTGAAATAAATAAGGGAGGTGAACAATAGGTACAAAAGCACCATTCGCAGAAAATTCACAATAACTAATTAGGTAAGGACACAATTAGCCAGGATTGCCTGAAAACTTGATATTGACAAGTAAGAAAGTAGGGAACTTGAAAAGGTGAAAAGTAACGCCACTGTTCAGAGCAGATGTGTTCCATTTATTTCTTCTTGTATATATATAATCTGGCCATAGCTTCAATTTGTCACATTTAACTGTTTTTCCTTTTTTTTTTGTAGTCCTGATGCTAAGAGGGGGGCTCATAATTTTTTGTTCTTTGAATGCAATAGGTTTGTAACAATTACCTAAATGATATAGTGTGTTATCTCCCTCTTTCTGCCTAACAAACTTATAACTTCTGTATATATGCTATTGCTTTAAGCTTTAAACCAGATCAACAGACTATGCGATTAAGCAATAATAACTTAGATATGTATAGAAACACAAAAGGCTCAATTAGCTTTTGTTTTGCATTATATAGGTAACTGAGTCCACAATGTTAAAAAATGCAAATAAAACTTGCCTAGTCCAATTGACGAAGCCACACCTAACGAAACCCACCACAACACAAATTTAGCATAATTGAGGAACTCCTGCACGTGCTGCATACACAACAGGTAAACAACATTAGTGCTCAAATACAATACCAGAAGTATCAAGAAATTATCATCTTGAATAAATGATTGTATTACACTAGGCCAAAATATTGGCATGTGTTCCTACGGAAATACCTAACTGTATCAGTGTCAGGAAAAACACTACAGATAAAAATTGTTACAGTTTAGGAGAAAATGTGTGTACCTTATTATGTAGGCCATCTGAAACGAAGAGTGTGATGGCAGGAGCTACCACCAAAACAATTACGAGTACAAGCCAAAAACCCTTACTATGGATATATGTTGCAAATCTTTTCAAGTATCGTAACATGGCTAACATGAAAAAGTGCAATGTTCTGAGTGGCTGCTTTGTTATTGTCAAATTCTCCAAGTCCATTTTGTGCTGCGCCCGGAGTTCTGTAAAATATAGAACGAAATGCATGAGGTGAAAGAAAATACCGACCAACAGCAACAATCATCAGGTAAACCAGAAATACAAAACTTGTTCAATACTAGTTTAGTAGTATGTCGTGTTAGCAGGAAAAGAAAAATCATACTGCCACTGGCAAAATGAATATAATTGAAGCATAGGCTGCTAGTTGCTACAGCCTTGCTCTGGAAGGAAATAGATGTTTATTGGTTTGGTTCCTTAACATTACAGAGCATTTACATTATTCTACAAATTCCAGTACACCAAAACAAATTTAGTAGCTGTTTTCTGATTTCAGAATTTAAATTCCATGCATCATACTGCTCTCATGTAGCGACTATAAAGTCCCCTCTACAGCAAAGTTTGTTTCCAATTATTTAACAATTAACCCTAGACATCATTAAGTAGCAAGTAAATCTCAGGTCCCATAGTTGTCAAATTTGCAGAAACCAAATATTTAAGAAAATGGTGACTCGATTAGACATTTAATGGTTTCAGACTTGAAGTATTGTGGGCATTACCCGCATTACAATGTTGTTATATAGCAAGCCCTAAGTAGAACCAATATGTGACATACCATACAAAATAAGCTAAGCTATTCAGCAATCCAAACTAGGCATCAATATGCAAGAGTTGCAAGCATATTTTCCATAATGACATCAAACATGCTTTAACATAATACTAAAAGGCATTGTTTCTAAAGTGGCTTGACATGTACAAAAGGAAGGAGACATTTGCAGAATACGAATTCTGAATCTACAAACTTTCCATAAACATGAGCTGATCACCACTCATAATGCCCAAGCAAAAGAATGACTTTCGATATGCATAAAAATACATCTCGTCTATCTCTATCTAGCACAAATGTTGAATGAAGTACCGAAGTAGCTTCAAACTGAAATGCCGCGACCTCATCAACAAGTAAAAAAAACAAAAGACACGACGTGGCATATGCAGGCTAGTGCAATGCACTGATCATGTTGGAATCAGAGTAAATAGAGAGATCCTCCCTAACACACAGGCAACCTGAGATCCTGCACTCCCCCTCCACGATTATTGGAATCTCGCTCCAATACTAACATCTCTCCCGTTAGACACCCATTTCAATCAGGTCCGCCACGGAAAGCTAGCTCCGATCTATAAACACCTCGCAATGCCATACGCATCAAACCAAGCCAAGGATCTCACCGCGGATGCTGCCGCCGCCGACGTTGGACCAGCTCCGAGACGGTGGTGCCGCCGCGAACATCTTCCGGCGCCCCATCGCTCCCCCTCCGCGGCGCGGGAAACCCTAGATCTCGCAGCTCAATGGCACCAGAGCCACCATGGAGCGACTGGATCGGACCCTATGCTCCTCCTGGCGCCCGGGGGGCGGCCAGAGCGGACGAGCCGGATCGCGCGCGAGATCAGCGAGGCGGCCGCGGCGGGGGGGCCGGG
>LAPY01000745.1:106395-127473 GCA_000970635.1 Eragrostis tef
GGGTCCCACCTGTCGGCGAGACCGAGCGGGGAGACGGGCTGGCGGACTGGGCTGGTGGTGCTGGGCCAGGAGAATGGGCCGAGCGATGGGCCAAGACAGGCCGGGCGCGGGAGAAAAGAAAAGAGGAAAAAGAAAAAGGAGCTGGGCCGGCTGAAGATTTGGCCCGAAACGAATTTTGGAGAAGGGAAAGATTCAAACAATTCCAGAATTTGAATTTCCGGACAAAAACAAAAGGCAAACAAACACTCAAAATAAAGACAATAAATTTCAGAAATGCACATGATAGGTTTTGTGCAAGTTTTCAAAAAAAAAAACAAAATTTGAAATTGAGGTGGTTTGACTAACTTTAATCACACACTTTATTTTAATTTGTTTCAAATTTGAAAAATTTGAAATTTTTAGTGAATTTTTAAACATGGTAAAATTCAGGGTGTGACAGACCTCCCAGATTTCACACTGAATGAGAATCCAACCCTTCATTCCACCTTTTGATTCTACAATCCATATCAAAAGCTAGAAAAAAGGGGCCTGAACCACGTAGCCTCCATTTGCTTTCTTACATACCAAGCCCAAAGGAATCCCCAGCTACTTTCTTCCATTGCAGTGAGCTGATACATGGGAACAGATGTGCCCACCACCCATACCTGTAGCACTCTGCTTTCTTGTGCCATGAAGTTCACTTTCTATCTTTTTCTTTTCCTCGAACGCAAGAAAATTGCACGTCATTTCATTAAAAAGAAGAGTAACAAGTACATGAAAGGGTGTGTGTGAGCCCCATTTACAAACACTCAAGCATCATTGGGCACGCCGCTCTAAAATTCCAAAGAAACTAAACTAAATAGCTGCCTGATTGTTCAACCAGCTCGAGGAACAACCAACTGAGGGTTGCGGTGCAATGGAGATGAACCCCAGCTTGTGCAACACCATTGCCCATATTTGACGGGAGAAAACACACGAACAAAGAATATGTTGGATTGTTTCTTCAGCTTGATCACACAACGGGAAGACCTGAGGATGTGAGAGATTCCTCTTGGCAAGAAGCTGATTTCAAAAACAACGACACATATTGTTTTGTGAACAAATTGGTATGCGGAATGAACAAAGGGATTTCATTCTTTCCTGCGGGGAAATATAACTCACATGCTAATTAACTCTTAATTTGACAGAATTCAAATAATTGGATGTCATGATGTAGTAACAAACTAGAGAAAAAAAACTCCATACACTTAGTCATTAGATGTACTGTAATTTATTCATCAAATAATCATATAATGGATAAATTTGTACTGTTCGAGAAATAGCAACCAATGTTGCTAGATTGGTAACTAATAGCACTCTTTTATAGTGCGTGGTGACAATCAGAAAAAAAAATCTGAAGAGCATTAAGACATCGACTTGGCAGCATAATCTCAGTAACCATAATCTTCCAGCATATTCGCAATCTCATGCAAGAGCTCCTGCTTTCTTCTTCCTCTTTGGGTATGGTGTTGTCCATTCTTGGTATTTATGCAGACTACCGGTAAAGTCGGTGAACAGCCCATCGACTCCGATCTCATGAAGCCAATACTCATATTCATCATAAGGGTCTTGATGGAAGTCGAAGTGCAAGAATAAATTCTCATTTCTGAAAGTGTAGGGATGCACCTGCAGTATGTCATTATTGGAATAATGCTATCAGCACTTAATGCCATAAGGAACATGTGAGACTGTCATCTAAAATAAATTACCTCAAGGTCAAGGGCATGTGCTCGCACAACAAGGTCAGTTGGTGGCCCTAAATAGTCATTTTTTGGTGGAACAATTGTATCCTTGGACGGTCCAATCCCAATCACATATTCACTTATGAACGCTAGATAAGCATTTGAAGTTATCTCATAGTATGACTGCAGAATGGAAAGTACTTAAAAGCTTGATGAGTTTATAAAGAGGAAAGAGGGAAACTAACAGAAGTACTGATATACCTGATTGGTATCTTCAGTCGGAAATGCGGGGTCGCCAATTAGCAAAACTTTTGGAGAGTTTGTCATATTGGAGATATAAATGAGTGAAGTTGGGGCGAAAGATTGGATGAACAGTGGCCGTCTGAGCCAATCATCAGACATGTATTCACCTTTGTAGCCATACTTCAGCAGTGTCTCAACAAATTTATCTTCACACTTCTTTCCGTTCGGCCATTTAACCTGAATGATCATATAATAGTGGTATTGTAATTAACTGCTCAAGAAAGAAATAATATAATATATTAAATTGTTGAAAATCCTTTCAGCACCAAGGTTGCTCCATTCCTGTTTACTAAGAAAGGATGATCCTCAAATAGGCGGAAAAGCTGTGTATCATTGCATTAAGAAGAAAAGACTAATATGTACAACTCACACCACACTCACACGTCCAGATTGTTCTTTCGGTGCTTCCCATCTCAAAGCTATTACTTACATGTTGATTGAGGAAAATAGGATTCTTGATCTCAGGGTATATTCCAACTACCCTGTTGGCGTAAAGTGCAATCAAGATAAACTCCTCAAACGTAATGATCTGGTACTTCCCTGAGATGCATACGAGACCATTATTAATTAAGAATCTATATTACGTTGTATGGTTGTACTGACATTCAACTCACAACAAATGATAAACGAAATGTAAAAAGGAACATATACCATTGTACTGTGGGTCTCTGAAACTGAAGCGTTGTTTCACCCGTAGAGATTTAAGCTCTTTAAGAGTGAAGTCCACTGAAGTAAACATATATAACTCCACAAGTTAGCAATAATAAATTTGTAGGAACTAGGAACGAATGTTAAGAGTTATTCATTGCTCAAAAAAAAAATGTTAAGAGTTATTCACACACCAACGAACCATCCAGTCACATTTAGTCCTTGCACTTCAAGGGTTCTCTTTCTGCTGGCGAACTCCGTATGGTTAGCAACATCAGTTGTTAAATGCAATATTACATCATGAAAGCATATCAGATGCCCATCCTTCGATGCAAGTACATCAGTTTCTATGAAGTCCGCACCTTCTTCAATAGCCCTCTGTAAAAACCGACGTGTACCCTTAGAGTTTGCTTTAAGAAATTGTGTATCTTTTGTGAATCTCAAGAAGTGTCATAATACTCAGGAATGATCTCTAAGATATCTCTTTAGAATATTAGATATTTTTAATTGTAACAGTGTTTTTTTTAACGAACTTGGAAAATGTTCTTGTGCTTCTAAAGAAATTGTTCCCAAGTATGCCGCAGCTGTTTCTTCGGGTATTTCACCATTTGAGCCCCTGTGGGCGATGTTGTAAGGTCTAAATGTCTGTAATTGCTTCTTGTGGGTTACATCCAGCTGAGTTTGGAGAGGTGTAGCAGGATTGGCTTTGGATCCTCCAAAACGTAATACAAGGACAATGATAGAGATATGCCCTGTCAAAGATGTCTTCCCCTGAGTATTCGAAACATAATCTGGATACTAATAGAACATTCAAGATAAATGAGTTCTACAAAAAATTCTGACTGCTCTCAGTTCAGCAGGAAAATGAATGATTCATCCTCATTCATATAGTAATCTACAAAAAAAAGAATGGATTTTTTGCCACTAAGAAAAGTGGGCTTCACATATTTTACACATGAGAAAGATGTACCACAACACTGACGTTTCCATTTTGAAAAGGTTAGGACAGTCAAAAACTTGTAAACTATATTAATGGGGGCAAAGAAGTTGGAACAACATCATGGTAACTCAAGGAGAACACATGGACTGCTTAGACGGATGCTTCCATGAACGTACATGAACATCAGCACTAGAGAAAGTGAGTTATTCTGAGCATCCAAAAGATCAAATAGGTGTTCCCATCAAAGCAGCAGAAATGGCACGGGAAGCAAGTACAAAAGATGAGGAATTGGATCTTACAGAAGGAAGCCATGGTGTCCCCTCTGTTTCTCTTGCTCTTCTTTCTCGTGAAGCGTCGTCGGGCTATGTGGAAGAGGCCTGCCTCGCAATATATTCCGTGGATTGTTTGTTGCAATTGGCAATGCTGTTTGTCATTCTGATCTACAGCCGCGCTCTGCACCGATTAACAACTAAGCAGTGGGAGAAGACAGCGACCGATCCAGCAATCACTTGAATACTATACATTGGCCTTCTTTGCAGACTTCTATAAGATATTTCCTGTTGGTTGATTCTCTTATTAGGAGCAGACAAAGGACTGGATTTGGTTGTTTAGTTGATGGAAGATGATAAGATAACCCATTGGCATCTACACAGTCTTAAAACCAGGTGCCTAAAATGTACACAAAACTCTTGCGTGTTCCCAAAAAAGAACGGCTTGGACAGAGCAAGAGCTGCAAGACAAAAGGATAAACACAAAAAACTTAACCCGACAGCATTGTTCGGAGTTTGTTGCAATTGGCAATGCTGTTTGTCATTCTGATCTACAGCCGCGCTCTGCACCGATTAACAACTAAGCAGTGGGAGAAGACAGCGACCGATCCAGCAATCACTTGAATACTATACATTGGCCTTCTTTGCAGACTTCTATAAGATATTTCCTGTTGGTTGATTCTCTTATTAGGAGCAGACAAAGGACTGGATTTGGTTGTTTAGTTGATGGAAGATGATAAGATAACCCATTGGCATCTACACAGTCTTAAAACCAGGTGCCTAAAATGTACACAAAACTCTTGCGTGTTCCCAAAAAAGAACGGCTTGGACAGAGCAAGAGCTGCAAGACAAAAGGATAAACACACAAAACTTAACCCGACAGCATTGTTCGGAACTATTGTTGTTAAAAGCATGAACTAACTGGTCTGATGGTCCCGGGTTCCTCAATTGTATGTTCAAGTATTTATCCGTTAGTTAGCAAGTTTGGATAAAGCTACTTTGAGGATGATTAGAAGTGCAGCATCCGAAGCAGACATGAACACAATGAGATGCACGGCATGCTGATGCCGGCCGCATCGAGAGCCCATGAACAATGCCACATTTTAGCGGTAACTTGCTTGTAGAATATAATGTAAATGTGAAATGTCTGATATTTAGTCTAGGTACCCGTGTTTGTTTTTACATATTGAGGTGTTTCATGAAGCAAAATATCAGATTGGTAGAAAGTACTTATGTAACTGTCAAATAATAAATATCGCCCAGCAGACTTGTAAGTATATAATCAATAATAAAGTTGACATTGGAATATGCTCAATTAATGCCATGTGCGTAGTATTAAAGAAATTTGGATGCCTTCTCAACGAAATGCGTGCAGAACTTTGCGTGTTCTTCGGAGTCGGGAAAAACAAAGGCATCTGCACTCCAAGAAGTGGCAAGTTGTAAAGGATGAATGCTTGTTGTTTTCGCGGTATTGCAAAGGATGAATACGGAAGGAATCCTCGTGGCGCCAGTTGACGTTCGCCTTCAGCCGGAGAAAGCTTTCGGGGTTTGAGTTATTGGAAGACCATCATGGTTGCTGAATACGGAATATAGACGAAGAAGATCTTGGGGTAGGCGGATGAGGAGCAGTGAGGCGATGCAGACGCGCTAGAAGGAAGGAAATCCAATAATTCCATCGAGATACATAAAGGAACATTTTGAATTTAAAGAGAAATGTAACCTTTTTAACAAAAACTAGTATGGTCGGCCGCATATTTGCGCGGCTATTATTCTATTAGACTCCGCCTTATTATAATAATGATAGATATATACTCTAAATACATATATATAACGTCACATATTACATTGCGAAAACAATCAACTAAAAATAAAAGTGATAGATAAAAGTAACAATTATAAAATAATAATACAATAATGGGACTTGCAATACTTGTGTCATAGCCCCATAGGTGTGTTCGGTTCATTGCTGAACATTGCAACACAAACATTAGTCGTGTCGTAGGTTTTTAGGTGACCGTTTGGTTCTTTCCTACAACTTTTGCTTGCCACACAAATTTGACCAAAAATGTGGTCAGAAATTTGATTCTTTCTCTTACCTCGTTTTGTTCATAACTTGCAAGACTCTCCGCGGTTTTGCAAGATATGGGATGTGTGCAGTTCTTGTTCTAGTGCACTATTATATGTGATTACTCATCTTACTTTAATTTGGATTATCATGCTTCAACCATTCTAAAGTATCATTCTCCCTGGCGGCATCTCTGCAAGCGTAATTTGGTATGCAGGTAAACAACCAGGCAACTAGAAATGTAGAAATGTACTTCCAAGCAAATCGAAACAATGGGAGAACTCTGAATATTAATCATATTCGTGAAATCTAAAACATGGTAGTTGCATAGAAAGGGGAAAATTATTAAAAATGATTTTAGAGCGCTCTCGCATTGGATAGAAATGAGAATTGCATGTTCCATCCTCTCCTCATTCCTCCAGGCGCGCTCACACCACTTTAAACCGATGTGGCTATGCCACCAGCTGTCTTTGGGTCGCTATTCACTAAGAGCAACTCCAGTAAGGCCTCTACTTGAGCCCCTACTTCATATTTAAGGGTTTGAGCCAAAAAAATCAACTCCAGCAAAGACCCTATTTGGGCCCTCATTTTTCATGTCCCCTCAAACTCTGACTCCAGCCGCCCAGTGTCCTCCAACCTCCTCCCTCGGTCTCACCATTTTTTTTCATTTTTATTTTTTTCTCTCTCTCTTCTTCCTCCCGTTGCCTCCATTCTCTCTCTCTCTCTCTCACCGGCTGGCCCCGTCGCCCCTCCCCCGCGAGACTGCACCGCGCCCACGCCTGCGCCCCTCCCCTTCCTTCGTTGACCAAGACGACAGCGGATCTGAGCACGCGCCACCGCGTCGCCGCCATGGCTGCCGCCCGCGAGGCTGGTGCGCGCCGTGGAGCCTCGTTGCGCCAGGCTGGGGTCCACTGCGCCAACTCCCGCTCCGCACCATCTGACCAGGCTGCGCCGCCGCGCCGAGGATGGGGCGATGCGCCGGCGAGCCGCGCCGCGCCGGGCTGGAGTGATGCGAGGGGGAGTCGCGCCTCGCGTGCGCCATGGAGCACAGGCAGAGAGAAGCAGAGGAGAAGGAGGAGAGAATGACGTGTGGGACCCACTCAAAGATAGGAGCTTTGATGTGTGGGCGCTGCTGGAGTTGGACTGAAAAATTTGAGACCCAATTTTACAGGCCAACCCTCAAAGATTCTTTAAGGGCTTAATTTACATGCTCTTGCTGGAGATGCTTTAAGAGCGTCCCTAGTGATGCAAGTGGACAGGAGAGAGAGAGGGGAGCTAACTTTTTTTCAAGAAGCAGTCTCTAATATTTATTAAGGCACTGACATGCAAGAAAGTCATTATTTTAGAATTGATATGAACTCCTATATTGCCTCTTAGATGACGTACCTGAAGAGTCAATGCCGTCTCTCTCTAAGTATATATTACAACTGAGTCTGAGTGAGGAGAGGAGAGTATGCTAGAGACAGATTGAGTGCTTAGGGTAGGGCTAGTATACTCAGTAGAGGGCCATTGCAAGTGGCCCTAGTCGTGACTTAAAAATATCAATTATCCCTACAATTGTTTCAGCCCAGCAAGCTCAGTGGCAGTGCTGTCATGGTTCTTTTCCTGCTGTTCATGAGATCGTGGCTTCAAACCTGCTGAGAACAGAGTTCCGCCACTGCTGCGAGGTCCACGTACACCTCTGTTGTATTCACGAATTGCTCCTCAGCTTGGTAACACAAATGCAAACTTAATTGTATACGTGAACCAAACAAAGGCCCTCGATCGCAACCATCTGCTATGATCAGCACAAACTTGTGGTAGGCAGGAGGTGACATGCGTGGTAACCTGTTCGAGCCGAAGTAGTAGTGGCGCCATGATGAAATGATGGCAATATTGTACATGATGAAATGTCGGAGCTGATTTTGAAAAGGACCAAGAAAATTGAAAGTATAAGAATGAAAGGCCAGAATATTGTATCATAAAAAACTAATGTTACGGCAGTCAAGATACAAGTAACAGGTTTTTGAATCTTGCAGTCAGGACCCCAAAAATTGAGAAAGAAAAAAAAAGCATAAGAAACATCTTACGGTATCTGCGTCGGCCATTCACTGTCTTAAATCTAATGGTCCACAATAAAAGGTACGAACCAAAAGATACAAAATTATTGGTGAAAGTACTTAAGTATTGAGGATAAAAAGATAATAGGAAGAAGTCTATTTTACTACCTCTAAAAGTCCATGTAATTCACTTAACCCTCTAAACTAAATTTTAGTCTAATTTACTACCATGAACTATCTACATTGGTTCAATTGACCTCCTCGTAAATTTTTACTTTTTTTTATTATTTTTCTATGGGTTATATTTGAAGCTCAATTTTTGTAGGATGGTAGATGATATCATCCTCAATGCTAGAAAATTTGTTCCAGAATTTGTTAGAAATATTTTTTTTGCATTATTCTATCTTATATGTCGAATATATATTGCACACTTTCCACATAAAAAAATTAAAAAAAATTCTTGAAACCTTTTTCTAAAATAAGGTATGTTCTAACCTATAATCTCACAAAAGTTTACACTCAAACATGATGTGTACGTAGAGATACAAAAAAGAAAAATTTAATGAGGAAGTGAATTGAACCAATCTAAATAACTAGAGAGAGTAAAATAGATCAAAAATTAATTTAAGAGGTCAAGTGAACTACATGAATACTTGAGGGTAGTAAAATGGACTTTTTCTAAGATAATTTCATATGTTGGTTAATATGAAACGGTGAGACATAAATATATTCATGAAACACACACATGTTCTTCCTATTTACATTGTTTGATTGTTGTTTACTTGGTTTCAATATTTCTTGATCGCGGCAACAAGAATATAATGCGGGGTCCCATGGTGAGGCGCTCCGGGCAGCCATGCCACTAGGAGCCATGGAGAGAGGCGGTGGCGGCGGGGGGGGCGCGCGGGGGCAATAACTAGAGAGAGTAAAATAGATCAAAAATTAATTTAAGAGGTCAAGTGAACTACATGAATACTTGAGGGTAGTAAAATGGACTTTTTCTAAGATAATTTCATATGTTGGTTAATATGAAACGGTGAGACATAAATATATTCATGAAACACACACATGTTCTTCCTATTTACATTGTTTGATTGTTGTTTACTTGGTTTCAATATTTCTTGATCGCGGCAACAAGAATATAATGCGGGGTCCCATGGTGAGGCGCTCCGGGCAGCCATGCCACTAGGAGCCATGGAGAGAGGCGGTGCCGGCGGCGATGCCGCGAGGGGCCATTGCAAGTGGTGTCCGATGCGGTGCCGCTAAGGGCCATGGCTGTGCTGATGTTATTTTCATGATATTCATTTGGTTAAATCTTGTTTACTTGGTTCTTAAGAGAATTTACATCGTGCCATTCAGATTTTGCAAGATGAAGATTAACAAGTAGTTACATAGAGTGTGTATTTGTTACAATGTTGATTGTCAGAGCCATGGCCATGGGAGCCACGTTGATCGAAAGGAGGAAGACGGGGTAGAATGCAATTATGCAAACGCCTAGATTTTTGGGATTTGTTTGGTAACTTACTTAATTTTTGCAGGTTTGCTAGGTTGTAATATTGGTTGTTTTACCACAGAGGCGAAATTTTAGGGACTACAAGATTTAAATGTCCGGCCAGTTATCTTTGTAAAGTGTCCTTAATTTACTATCTATTTAAATGTCATCAATCCAAAAATATGGTGGAATAAAAGTATTGTTCAGAGTACATGTTCCATGTAGAGCATATATTTATTTTCTAACTTCTACATGGTTGCAGAATATTTACAAAGCTTTGAAAGTTGATGAAAGGAAATCTTTCTAGTTGTAATCCATGCTCCAATGTCCGAGGTGTGATGAGAAGATTAAGAGAAAGTTGTACAATTTAGAGCTGTCTAGTCTTCTCCAGCACAATTAAGAGAAAGTTATGCTCGATCAAGTCCTCCGCAAAATTTCTTGTCTTCTCCATCTCAATTAGTAAACTAATACCAAACAACGTAAATACAAATGAATGATCAAAACATTTAATCAAATATAAAACGAATAACCAGAAACAACAAAGATTTACCATGCGCCCAAATCCAATATTAGCACTTGCCATGGTCAATTTGAATCCACTCCCAACCACACGCCCCTCTGGATACTACTCAATTCAATCACCGGAACGATAAAGTAACTCAGCAAGGATGCAACAATCCAGTGAATATTCACAATCGTGCCAGCGTGCCGCCATGGCTACCGAACCGTGCCACATCGTTCACGATCTCATGCCTTGCTGGATTGAAATGATTAAGCGCCAACTGCAACCAAATCACTATCCATAAATCTTTGTTCACGAGCACACAAGATCGAACATGAATGCATGAATCATAAAAGGAAAAGTTTGGCGAAGAGGAAAAGACCTTAGCCGCATGAAAAAAAACAATAAACCATGTGATTATTTACCTAACAAAAGAAAGGGCTTCTAATTGTTGTGTAATAACCCATCTACCACCAGTTATGATAATTTTTATTCCGTACCCCGTCTCTTGATCAACGGTCCACGTTGTGGTACCTCTTGGTACTTCCATGTACCTTGCAAACACCGTAGAAAAAGTCTGACTATTGTAACAGAAATATCTAATGTTATGGCAGTCGTGATACAATAAACTGGCATCATGTCAAGGAATTGAACCTTTGGTATGTCATAGGTGTCACCTACATCTGACAAAATATAACCAAAGAAACATCCATATATGCCTTAATAGGTTGACATACAGTTCTCACGTACGCATAGATATACAGTTTTATCAGCAGTGTGGAAGAACATTGGATAGCATAGAACACAAGGAGCTACTCAGTGCTCATGGGCCTCATGGCTATACAGTCACATACGCATAGAAAACTACAAATGTTTAACCATGTATTTGTCAGTTTGGAAGAACATTGTATTGTATACAACGGTTCACTTCTGATAAATACCCATTCATATATTTCCCCATTTGATTTACTGTGTGTCAGTCTCTTAAGATTTTCCCACCCTCCTCCGATCCCCTTTCCATTGACTTCAAACTCACGCGCACACCTGGCTCCTGTACCTGCTTCGCGTCTTCCACATATAAACTAGATCGAGCTAAAAGTGTTCGAGGAGGCTGGAGAGCAAAACCAAGAACGTGCCCATGATAGTGTGCTAGTGACAGATTCAGTTCTCTCTGCATGGCACATAGCACAGTTACATCCATAGGATTGGGAGGTACCGGAAATTACATAAATGCAGGATCCAATAGTCCAGTATTGTTGATGATTTATAACCATACAAGGAACACATCCACCCCGTATTCTCATTAACCAACCCACAAATAAAAACCTTCTGCCATGAGCAGCACAAGATCCCAGTACGAAACGGTATTGATTTGATCATGGGAAAATGCTCTTTGTCCCACTGAAATCATCCAACTGTGTTACGACCGACATAATTGTCTGCTGCTTGTAGATGAAACAGCGTGATCTACAGTAGGATGAAGCAACTAAGCGCGAGTCGGACGTTCCAGTCGTCATACCTATAGCGGTGATCACTATAACATTGCAGCTGTATTGTATGTTAGAAGAGTAAATTGGTCATACACATATATAAGCAGCAAAGATACGCATTCTACATATTAAGAGAGATGTTACTTGTCATATCTCGTAATGTCACTACCAAATCACTGTTTGCAACGACAAAAGAGACATTGTTCTAAGGTTCTGGTCACATAGTTGGAGACACCAGCTTGCTAAAAATTTTTTCTTGATTAGCTTGCTCACAAATTGTGTAAAAAAAAGAAGTCGCACCTCCGCATCTCTTTAACTCATTCGCGATAAATGTGGTTATCAATTAATTTCTTTAAGCACTTTTCAATCCACAGTTTGCAGAATGTTCAATAAAAAAACATGGAACGTAAAGAACTTTGTCTTGTATACCAGAGAAGTTTGCGGATTCCATTGTTTCCAGACTGCATGGCGTAAGGAGATGAAAGCTTTCTAATTTGTATCATCTTTAGTTGAAATTTTTTAACATGTCCAGAAGAAAATATCAGACATAAATTTAATTTGTTCCTACGTCATCATAAAAGGTTACAAAGCTTAACAAAAATTTATTCCATTCTCAAGAAGAATAATTGCATAAAATGTGAGATGGATGTATTTTCTTAAAACTATACCCATTATTTTCCTGAACATAACGGTCGTGCCGATACAGTCGTTAGTTATATAATTGTGTATATATACATTAAGAGGACACTGTATGTGTATCATTAAATATGATAGGTAATTAAAACATGACACAGTACAATGGCCAACCATGCATTTTACTCTATCTAGTGATGGAATTTTTCTGAGGTTAGCTTTAAAGATAAATTAATGGAGGTCGAATAATGAAAACAATTGTTGGAAATTTTCACATTAATTTATCTCTAAACCTCTTCTGGAAACAAACCAGGAATATAATTACTCTTACTATGAAAAAATCTATTGACAAAAAGTTTAGGAAGGACTCACGCAGAGATTTTCTAATTTCCAATCAGCTAGAAGATGTTTTACCTCTGGTCAATCTGTTAACAGACATTTTTGTGTATGCAAAACATTCCTTTTTGGATTCGTCAGTCCCCTGCGTACATGGGCTTTTCCAGCGCGTTGTATTGGGCAGGATCATATAACGTTTGTACGCGTCTTCTTCCTATTGGGCCATATCGTAGTGGATTTATCCTTTATTAGAAAATATAGTCAATGGTCCAGCCTAGTAGAAAAGAAAAATCTAAAATTTTTCTAGTAGGCATTCTTTACCCACAACCACTATGTTAGCAAGCTCCAGAGCATCGACTCAGGTAGAAATATTGACAAAATAATTTGTGCGTATCTCTTAATTTGATGGTATTATCAACCATTTAAGGATCCTATTTTCCACACAACACCTCCAATTTGGCCAGCTGTTTCAGAACTAGATACAGCTCAAACTACAATTCTTCCAGGACAAATAGGCATTTCGCGGGGGGGGGGGGGGGGGGGGGGGGTGTCATAATGACAGTGTGTAGTGACTGGTAAACATATAACACATAACATTGTCTTTTGGGGCGGTGGCAACATATCATAAGCCTGAAAAGGAACTAGGCAACGTATCTCAATATCCATCATCCTTCAGCATGTTTGCTATCTCATGCAAGAGTGTTTCCGCTTTCTTCCCCTTCTTCAGGTACGGTGTAGTCCATCCTTGGTACTTGCGCAAGCTACCGGTGAAATCAGTGAACAACCCATCAACACCGATCTCATTGAGCCAATACTCATATTCAAGATAAGGGTCCTGATGAAAGTTGAAGTGCAAGAATGCATTCTCATTTCTGAAAGTGTATGGGTGGACCTGCAATGTGTCACGATTCATGGCATCGTTATCCAAGAGAGTTAGACCACTCACGTGTAGGATTGTATTTATGCAATGGAAAAATTATGCAACTATGAACTAATATCAGTCACCTGAAGATTCAGAGCATGTGCTCGTGCAACAAGATCGGTCGGCTGTCCTAAAAAGTTATCTTTTGGAGGAACGATTGTATCCTTCCATGGCCCAATACCGATCACATAGTTCCTTATGAAAGCAAGATAAGCATCTGAAGTTATCTCGTAGTACGACTGCAGAATGGAAACTGATACTTCAGTCGTTATCCAAGAGAGTTAGACCACTCACGTGTAGGATTGTATTTATGCAATGGAAAAATTATGCAACTATGAACTAATATCAGTCACCTGAAGATTCAGAGCATGTGCTCGTGCAACAAGATCGGTCGGCTGTCCTAAAAAGTTATCTTTTGGAGGAACGATTGTATCCTTCCATGGCCCAATACCGATCACATAGTTCCTTATGAATGCAAGATAAGCATCTGAAGTTATCTCATAGTATGACTGCAGAATGGAAACTGATACTTCAGATGAAGGCTGATGAATTTCAACGTAAGAGGAAAGATGAAATCTTCACTGATCATACCTGATTGGTATCTTGAGTTGGAATTGTTGTGTCGTCAATTAGGAACACTTTTGGAGAGTTTGTCATATTTGATATGTATATCAGTGAAGTTGGAGCGAAGGACTGAATGAATACTGGCTGCTTTAGCCAGTCTTCAGACATATACTGACCTTTGTAACCATACTTCTGTAGTGTCTCGACAAACATATCCTCAAATTTCTTTCCATTCGACCACTTGACCTGAATGTTTTATATCGTAATGTGGATTTGATAAGATGCAATGCCAAGGTTGCAGGTTGCTACATACCGTAAATAAACAAATGTCTTTTAGAGATTATCATGTCACTTCTACTTACATGCTGGTTGATGAAAACAGGATTCTTGATCTCAGGGTATATTCCGACAACCCTGTCCGCGTAAAGTGCAATCAAGATATACTCCTCGAATGTAATAATCTGGTACTTCCCTGTGTTCCAGTAGAAAAAGTGATGAAACCCCCTTTTTCCAAAAACACCATTATGGATCATTATTACGGTACAGAGTGGACCAAAATTAAGAAGCAAAGAGAGGCCATGGTATACCATTGTAACTTTGGTCCCTGAAACTGTACCGTTGTTTCACCCTCAGTGATTTAAGTTCTTTAAGGGTGAAGTCCACTGGAAGCAAACATGACTTCACAAGTCACAATTAGATTCGAAGAAAGAAATGTTGGGAATCACAACAAGGAATGATATTCATACCGACGAACCATCCGGTCACATTTTCCCCTTGCACTTCATATGTTCTTTTCCTATTGGCAAACTCCGTATGGTTTGCGACATCAGTTGTTGCGTCCAAAGTTACATCATGAAAACATATCAAATTCCCATCCTTTGACGCAAGTATATCAGTCTCGATGAAGTCTGCACCTTCGTCAATAGCCCTCTGCAAAAACCACGTGCATCGTCAAATTTACCTTAAGATATTGTGCTTCAGTTTTCAGTATATAGAGAATCTCAAACAGCATGCTCGAGTGATCTCCAAGATATGGTTCTGGCGTACATGTTAGTTTTATTATTCTTGCCAATGGGCTTGTGTCTCCAAGGATTTAGACAATGATTTACTCGAGTGTTGTAAACTAGTATAATTAGCGATTTGTGTTTCATTAGTAATTAATTATTTCAATCAGTGTCGGTTATGCCAATTAAGATTCTTAAGTATTCATCAGTCGTCAATCATTTCACTTTTGATATAGGGAGATTTGTAAAGATGGTATGATTCATTCAAGAACTGTTCAAAGAAAATTGATGTCAGTGGTAGAGAAAAATAAAAATTTCAGTTACCAAGTAAGCCGCCGATGTTTCTTCGGGTAATTCACCATTAGAGCCCCTGTGGGCAATGTTGTATGGTCTAAATGTCTGGAGTTGCTTCTTGTGGTTTACATCCAGCTGACTATGGGGAGAGGTAATTGTATTTGCCTTGGATTCTCCGAAAAGTAGTACAAGGACAAAGATGGAGGTGTGCCCTGTCAAAAATGTCCACCCCCTCAAAACGCGGTATGCTGACAAGGACGAAGCACCCAAGATAGATGGATTACGCATGTATTTCTGATTATTATTTTTATCAAGCAGCAGACACTTTCATAGTGATTAAGGAGAGAAATCAAGAACCGAACAATCCTGAAGATCAGCTTGCCATGAAAAAAGATGAACTTAGATGTCCCTACTCTCGTAGCTTGTTATTCGAGATGAACTAGAATGCTAGAGCATATATAAGGGGAGAACATCATCATGCAAAATCATGAAACACATATTAACTTTTCAGAGGGCATTACTACATGATGCTTCTATGGAGCGCACTAGAACTGGAACCATACGAGAGAAAATGAAACTCAGAAACCATCAAGGCAAACCGATGCTCTCCCGAGGAGATCAGAAGGAAGGGAGAGCAAGGGACCGGAAAGGAGTAACATTTGAACTTACAGAACGATGCCATGCTTCTCACTCTGCGTATTGCCCCTTTTCCCTTCTGTTCTGCTCTGGTCAGAGTTTGAACTCTGAGGGACGGAGAGTGTCTTTCTGCCTCAAGTTGTCTTTCGCCCTCGGGAAGCGTCCATGTGCGTCTTATGTAGAAGAGGGCTGCCTCGGAATATTCCCAGGAGACTGACTTTGTTTCTCGTGATTTGCAACGATGTTTCTGATATGCAGCTATTTCTGCACCAGTTAACAGCTAATTTAAAGGTAGAAAACTGCTATGGGGCGTACGTATTAGGACTCACTTGAAAATTATACTACCCTCCTCTGAAGAATTCAGATTATATAGTCAGTTTGATTACTTTATCAGGACGGAATGCGCATTGCAACTTGCAAGGATGAATACAGATTTTGGTACATAAAACTTGGCACTGTTCATCTTCAGGGCACAATCGGTCCCTTGTCTGATGGTCCTCCACACCAGTCCTCTCATTTGGCAAGGAATGCTGTGTCTGCGTGCCTTTATCAGCTATGCAGAAGTGTTGTAATGCGGTCGTGGTCAGTTTTTCAGCGGTCAACCAAAGGCGCTGAATCGATTTCGTGGATGTTGCCCATCCTAGTTCACGGGCTGCCGTGGAGAAAAAAATGCCCGATGGAGACAGTGAGCTTGAATGATGCTTCTGAGTTCCCACGCGTGTTCAGCTATTATTTTTGTACGTCGAGTCTTGCATATGGTCTAGTCTTGCAGTATGAACTGATAATGAGCATCAAACCGAATGATGCAGGATATTCCATCTTTCTCTGCGTGTAATGTGTTGACTTCCATTTCTTTTTTAGCATCAATATTGACGAGAGAATAAAAAAAAGCAGCTGCCTGAAAAGAATTTAGCAATTGAGAAGAATATTAGAAAGCATAACTTATCCTGGGAGAGGAGCTATGACAGCAACCTTACTACCTTTTGTTCCCCTCAAATGAAGAGGAAATCGTAGTGATCATATCCAGCTGTCAGAATAATAAAGCATCTGGACATATCACATACGCTAGGGGCAGAAAAATCTGATCTAGTCCATCGTTGCCTCTACTGATGGCAACAGCGCAACACACTGGCATGTGCACACAGCTCAAATGCATCTTAATCTCCAAGCCTGCAGCTCACCAAATTGATGAAATCGGCTTTATTTCAACCAGACTGAGACCATGGTTCAGGAAGATTCATGGTACAACAACACAACATTAAAGACTTGAAGTAGCCTAACAGATCCTGAAGGTACACATCTAATATCAGACTGTACCACAGTTTGTAAAAATTGAAATAATTACTGGTACATATAGTTATTTTTCAACCAAAAACAGTATCCTGAAAACATAGGATTAGTTCAATTACTCCACAAGGCACAAGCCCAGTAACAAGGCTTACAACATAGATTGCCGAAGCAGGGTGCTTCTAAACAACTCTAAGCAGGTTTAAATGGCCATTAGATCACCAAAGTTGCGCATGAAGAAGATCGATCCAGCAAACAGACCTGCAGCCTTTAGCAGCTTCTGTAAATAAAGGAAAACAGAAAAAAAGAGATTGTAGTTAGCATCCAACATAGAGTTCAACAAACACTTCAGAAGACTATAAATGAAAAATATGAACCATAATTGACCATGCTTGAAATTTTTAACTGTGTTTAATACTCCCATTACCAACTACTAAGTTGAACGGAAAAAACTTTGGATTCCATTCACAAATATGCAGCATTCGTGTCCACTGTGGCTCAAATTTTAGGTAAGATGCGGACAGGAAAACGAGAACTCTACTCAACCATTACTATGATAACACACTACATTAAAAACTATTCTGTCACAAAGCAGATACACTACCATATGACAAGTGGTTGCAAAGTTCACAATTATCAGGAGATAAAGTTGTAGGACTTTGGTAAATATCATTTTAAATATCCTTGGGAGGTAAATGCCATATAAGATCCTTGTAGCATGCAACTTACACACAGCGAAAAAATATGGCTACCGGAGCCTGCCACACAGGACCCATGCGGGTCGTCGCATCCTTGGGCCCACCTAAGTGGTGTAGGTATGAGTGAGATGGGTGAGGATACAATTGTAACAGATAATGTGAGACTGGGCACTGAACCTGACGTTGGTCGTTTTATTCAATGAATAAAACGCGGGGGAACCTACTATTCAAAAAAAAAGTGGTGTAGGTGGAAATCAGGCCATAGGTGCAAGTTACAAAACGCAGATCCTTCGTCTGAAGCATGGATATGCACCAGATAAAGATACGCCTACGTTCTGTCTAGGGTGTATTCATATCCGTATTCGTGCAGTGTTAAGATGCAACCCTGCATTCTGTCTAGCACCTACCGCTCTTTACTATAGCTTGACAAAAACATAATCTATAAATGTCAGTTATAGCTATAAACAAACGGCACAATAATCAATAAGTGGCTATATACTCCCCAATTCTTTTTTATTTAAGTTTCATATTAACAACACAATAATATGACATGATGTAAGCTCACTAAATCTTTTATCTCCTCATCCATATCTATGAAGAAAGAGTAAGAAATGCCATCTTGAAAATGCACTAAATGAAGCAAGAGCACTCTGAGAAGAGATAGGTATGCCACTTCTCATGATCCTACCACAGCAGAGAAAATAAAACAATTTAGCCTCATCTCCACCCACCCAAAGACACAAAAAGACACACACATGCTAAAGTATGGTAAGAGACCGAAGAAGCCAGCATGAAAAAAAAAATGGTGCGTCTTTAACATGAATCCTACATTTCAAGCTAGCCATTTTCTATGATGTTTGTACAAGGGACACTGATGATGCTTGTTTATATCCAAACTAAAATGGTGTCAATAGGAGGCAGGTATCTTTCCGAAACCTTCCCAGCACTACTCTAGTTGTCTCTAAGGGAAAAGAGGGGAAAATGTACTATTGACTGAAACTCCGAACTAAGTTCTGAAGTACAAACAGCCTTGCTCCAATTACTAGAGCAAATTCAATGATGGATCAAAAGCATGAGCTTTAACATGAATTCATTTGAGTTATCAATACTGCAACCTTGTAACATCGCAAGCATAAATCAAACAGCAAAGCCAAAATATAACAGACAAAAATTACATCCTAACAGGTATCCAAACATACCAGTAGCTACTAACTACGAACATTGTAAAGTGATGGCACTGGGATGAAATTTAGGTTAGCAGTCATCCAAAGAATAACAAAAATTACATCGTAACAGCTATATGTTCTTATTATTGTAGATACCAAAAATCAATGAACTCTGTGGATTGAATAATACAGACTATCCATTGAAATTTTTGGTGGTACAAGCAGAAACGCAGAAACAAACATAGGAGAAACGTCAGAGTCAAAACAACAGACATACCAAACCTAATCAGTAGAAACACAAATTACAATAATACAACGTAACCATCCACTGCAAGATATACTTGCTAACTGACAGTGGATCTAAGCCAAACGGTATACACGCACAAAGTTAACTAGCAGACAATCTGCGCATAAAAGTCACATTGACTTTATCTAAAAAAAAAAAAGTCACATTGGCGGCCGCGCAATCGAACACAGAACTGAAGTGAGGGATCACCACCACTCCCACCTCAAACCACGAAGCAGCAGCAAGATTATAATCACTAGCACCACCGATTTGAATAACCACATGACTTCACACCAATTCATGACGAGAGCAAGAAGGGGAGCGGGGAGGTTTAGAGTACGGACATAGTTGAGCGCCCACTGCTCCTCGTCGTTGACCTGAGAGTCCCAGAGGAGGTCTCAAGGGCTAGGGTTTCGCTCGTCCTCGCTCTCCCTCTGTTTCCCTCGGCCTCTGTTCTTCTTCGCGGCTTCGCGAGTTGTCGGCCCCAATCAAACTTGCTAGTGATGGTTGGGCCGGGCCCTGCGGACTAACTTAAATCTGGGTTGGGCCGGATTACCTTCTAGGCCTGTCAAATTGAAAGGTGCTAGACTTTTTTTTAGGAAGGTGCTAGACTTTGATGAACATCAAATTTGTTTTTTTTATGCTAAAAAAAATCAAATTTGTTTTTTTTTTGAACTGAACATCAAATTTGTTGATTCAAATGATTTGTTGTCAAACGGAGAGCACAAACTACCCAACCTTTGCCCACTGGGTTTGTGACGATATTGTTGGGGGATTGAAGGTCGAGGTATGACGTGCTGAAGCTTTCCAACGTGGTGTTGATGATGCTTAGCTCGTTCGAAGTTGTCGAAGGTTGTTTCAGCTTTCGGGTTGGCTTGACGAAGCCCTCCCTGGTGTTCGGGGTCGCAGGTCGAAGGATGCGATGGTGGCGAAGCCCTCCTCCTGGCTCGAAGGCTCCGGTCGAAGGCATTCTCGGTCAGGTTTCCTGCAATTCTTAGTGCGCGAAGCCCTCCTTTGCCTGCGGTGACACGCGAAGCCCTCCTTTGCCTGCGGTGACAGGCGAAGGGGTCAAGCGTTTAGAGAGAGTTGGGTGCGGTTCAAATGCTTGTTACTTTAGCTCGTGGCCCGAAAAACAGATGATCTTACAGGACCGTCTCCCTCTATAAGTAAGGTCATATTTACAATCATTGCATTGGGCATTCTATCATGGCTCTCCGCTTAGTAGTATTGAGTTGAGTGCTTCCCTAGCGTTATCCGAGTCCTCTTTTCACCTTCGATGATACTTGTCAATCGTGCAGGTCGCAGCGGTTTCGGTTCAGTCTTCGGTAATACTCTTCGCGCATGTCTTGCTTCGGACGGCAGTCCATCCTTTAGTAAGATCACAGCTATCTTCCCAACATTAGCTCTTCACTGTCGAAAGGAGTTAGGCGAAGGTGTTTCCTTGAGGCAGTTTTTTCGTCTGCTGCGATTTTCTATTTGTTTAATATATTTTGTTTTCTTGCTTAGGTCCTTGGTCCTGTGGATTTTTACCCTGATGTCCCCTTCTTCTTGGTTGGTCTTCCTTCTTCCGAAGGTAATTCTTTTCCTTCCCCGATGGGTAGGCAGAAGTTTGCAGCAGCCCCTAGGAGTTTCCATTCTCTTCGAGCTGGTTATTATTTCACGAAGGCAGTCTCCGCCTCCCGTTTTAGAGGTATTGTCGGATACCTAGATTAAGGTATCCTAACCAGGGATACTTTAATCACTATCATAGCCAGCTGATGGCTTCGGCTTAGGCACGTTAAGGATACGAAAGTGGGGCGCGAAG
>LAPY01000745.1:139070-155749 GCA_000970635.1 Eragrostis tef
GCGTTGGAGGGGGGGGGGGGGGGAATAAAAACATAAAACAACAATAAAGCAAATCACCGTGTAAGGCAGAACACGCCTAAGGCAGCGGATCCCATTCCTTAAGAGGGGGTGGACTATATAGGCGTGGGTGGCGGCGGGCGAGGTGTTACTCCTGGCATAGCAGTAGGTGGACAATTGATGAAGTTTTTTTTTTTAAGGAACTGGAGGGGCAAGCCCCTAATTGATGAAGGAATTGTTCCATGTTAAGCATGCTCATATAACTAGGTGATAGTTGAGTGCATCTGCAGACATTTTGATAGATTTCACACGGGTGAGATGAAAAAAAAACGATTGTAAGGGTCTTTTGGTCATGTCTCCATAGGATTTATGTTTGCAAGCGTGACCCAATCTGACAGACTGGACGAGTAGGGATTTCAAAGCAAAATAGTTAAATTATCTGAAGAAATCAGGGAAAGTGTGTTGCAAACAGGGCATGACCATACCCATGTACTACATCGATAAGGACCAAGCATATACGGCCTGATGCTCATAACATGCAACCATAATTACACATTGGAGGGACACCAATATCATGAGTTTACAACTATGGGTGCTAGACCTGCATTCATAGTTCGGCGGTATCATATCCGGTTCCTACTTTATAATGGTTAATTCAGTGGAACTCTCACTGACTTTCTTTTTCGTGGAGTATACCAAATATCACTAATCAGATAAACTGAATGTGCATGCCCCTACGTACTTGTTCCGCCTTCTAATTAAAGCAAACATTTTCAATTAATGGATATGCAAAAATTTTTCCTTCTTTTTCAAAAAGAAAGCTCCAGTTACTATCAATAACGTTTACCTAACCCCTCATGCAGTAAACATACTACGTCACGCTTCAAATTTGTTCAGATTGACAGTATTCATAAAGCTATGGAGTAATCATTGTTCAAGGATGTTTGGTGAAACTAGCAGGTAACGACGTGAAATCTCATTGTACACACTAATATACCTTCCTAATTTTTTTCAGAGACAAGTAACCTCAATGTTTTTTTTTTCTAGAGACTAATACTCGATTTTACATTCATTCCCTTCAGTCAAAGACGAAGATATGGACCTTCTTGGAATGTTGAGAACTAACCTAAATACTCTGTCAATGAAACTGAAATTTACAGTATCAAATCGAGAAGCCTTCACACTAGAAAAGAGAGTGGCATATGTTTTCTTTTTGGTGGGATCAAGAGAGTGGCATATGTTAAAAAGGCACTTGATAACTTATGGCAAAGAACTTACACTCCATCCAGTAGTTTTTTTTTTGAGACACCCATCCAGTAGTTTTCAATACAGTACAAGACCAATTCCTTTGCTGGCCAATTCCTTCTGATCACCAGCAGTAGCTGACCTCTCCCTGGCAGATGAACTTATTGATGATTTCATATGTAACATTTAATTTGAAAGTATTCGAACAATAAGAGAGTGCACAACTAATCAGTGCACAACATTTAATTCCTCCTATTTACTATATATCGTGTCTCCTCATTGATACAGGTAGATTTTTCAAAAACTCATAGAGCTTTGCTGTGAATTAATTCCTCCTATTTACTATATATCATGTCTCCTTGCATCTTGCAAGACATAGAACAACCAACTCCAGAGTCAGTTTGGACTAGAGTAAATTGGTATTTCCAGTATCGAGAGAAAATTCCGTTCCCAGAAAAAGAAACATTCTGCTCAATTTAGTTGTGTGCCAATATTTTTGATACACTATGTTTATGAAAAATCATATTTGGTACACAGCTGATAAGATCAAAGAAGGTCAATTTCACAATTAATAGGGTTCATATGCTATGACCTGACAGAAAATAAGTTGAAGAGAAACCAAAAGAATGAACAAGGATTTAACTCTAGGGGACATTCGTTTTCATCGGTCACATTTACATCATCTGAACACGAAATGTTTGTACTACCAAGATGTTAGTCATACTTTCGAAGCATCGCCCTATACTCCACAAACATAAAAGCTGCAGGTTCAGACTCCGGCAAGGCCCTCAGCTAGATCATCGTGCTCACATGCATTGATCAGAAGCTTTGAGATTTTCAGGCGCTTGAGTTCTAGGAGCTGCGCTCTGCATTCCTAAAGCTGTCTTTCTAGTTTTGAGCAACCTTTCTCTTCAAAAAAAGTTTTGAGTTACTTCTAGCGATGCTTCTTTAGCAGCGAAGCATACTTATGCATCAATGTTTAGGTGCCAAGTGACAAACAAACTAGATCGAACTAATGCTGGCCGTATGTATTGGGCAAGCTCGCTTTAAACTGAACATTCCTCGACGAAACAAACATAAGAAGAGCACCACACCGTGGTACATATGCACGAGGGCACATCACAATTATTCAATTGCAAGCACGTGTATAGCAACTCCACACGTACTGCTCCAACACGAACATAATTATACGCATATATAGGCAGCGATATGCAGCGACAGCAGGCACCACGGATCCATCACGGCTTAGCCTCTGGCTCTGGGAAATGGAACTCTGGAATGGCCGGGAACTCGGGCTTCGGCGGCAGCTCCTCCTTCGGCAGGTCGACCTCGGGGAACGGTGGCAGGTGCACCTCCGGAAACGGAGGCAGCTCGTGCTCTGGCACTGGCAGCTCCGGCACGGTCAGGTGTGGCGGGAACTCCTCCTGCTCCTCTTCCTCCTTGGGCGCCGCCTCTTCCTCCAGCCTCCGCGCCGCGCTGCTCATGACGGCGCACGAGACAAGTAGCGCGAGGAGCAGGAGCGCCAGGGAGGACGCGCGTGTTCTCAGGGCCATTGTTGATCGAACGGCCCGTGTGATTAGTGAGCTCGAGCTCGGATGCGTACGAAGTGAGAACGTAGGTTTTCTGTCTTCTCTGTGAGATGGATCGGAAGCGAAGAGCGACGCGGATTTATAGCCCATCGGTTGGCATGAGGCGTTATGTTTGTCAATTGTCATCAGCGTGTTGCAGCTCTAAGGACATTTTTGGGTTGGTCAGCTGCCAGGCCAATGCACCGTTGGTGCTTGGTTGCTTTGCTTTGGGTGTCCCCATACGTGCTCTGCGTCCATGCTCGACGGACGATTTGGTTCGGAAAAGTGTCGCGGCTAGGCGCCTGGTCTGGTGATCGGCAGAGCACCGTGCATGTCGTCTTGGGCAGGACAGGTAGGAGAACGGAGCGCGAACGGACTTGTTAGGTCATCGATTAAGAGGAAGCGGCATGGCTGCAAGCGCTTTCTCTTGCTGTGTTTTCATGTACTGATCTGGTTAGAGATAATCGAGCTACCACATAATCCAGATTTTCATGTGTCAGCCCAGTTAGGCTACCTACAGGCTACAGGTCAGTGACAAGTTTCCTTGAGGTAAACGAACTGCCATATGCAAGACAGTCATGTGCTCTGCTCTACTACGCAGATAACGGCCATAACAATTCATACACTAGGTTCTCTTATGCATAATATATGATGGTCCCTGTGATTGGTTTCTCGACAAATTCAGATCAAATTTCCAGCTTCTGGGCGATGAATCATCCATAACAAGAGATACGTGTTGAAGAAGTATTGGTGCCTTTGTTGTTCATCCAGCACGAAAAAGATCTCTAGGTGAAAGATGTAACCGATGTATGAACTTTTTCATGCACTGTGCAAGACAGTCATGTAAAGTTCTTTTTTCAATTTTCCTTTTGCGTAATAATATTCATATTAACTTCTTGCGACCATTTATCTGTTTTCTTTGTGAATATGGCATTTCTCTTTCAGTTCTGGTGCAGACTACTGAATGTAAATTCTATGCACTCTGACTTCTGTGCATCTATACATGCCCTTGCTATATGTAACTGTCAGTTCACCGATTTCCAGATGCAATACACTTTTGAGGGATATACAATGAATTGCATTTATCGGGCTTGTTCCGTCAAATTCTGTACCTTGCATATGCTTTCTGCTTGAACATGTACCGGCCTTTGTACCCTATGCTCGGCTGTTCGTGCAACGTGTGTCTGATGCTATCCGTTACATATTTCTGACTAGCCTATCAACCCGTGCACATGCACGGGGCTAACAAATATGTTATATGTAAATTTAATCTGACTATATATTTATTAGAGATAGACATAGTAGGAACTATTTATTTTTGACTCCATAGTTATTACGGAGAAAGACACAGGAGGAAGTCATGTTACAAAATCTATTAGTTAAGGTATGCTAAAGCTGATGTGTTTTACTTTTGTTTATAACTTGGTTTTCCAGGAGAAAACTTCAACCTGTGTGAAATGAGGGGGTAATTTCTTATTTTTCATTACAAAATTTCCTATGATTCTATTGAAATTTTGGCCTTTTTTTTTGTTTAAACCGCCTATCTCCTTCACTTGTAGTCATTTATCGTTCAACTAGTGAAGCATAATTGGATTTCTTATTCACCAGGTATCTGTGACATGGGAGCCCCTCCTATGTCACATAATGGCAAACAACAGATTTTGTTGTAACTGCAATGGGAGGTTAAAAATGATTTCAGTATGTAACTAACTCTCTCAACAAAAAAAAAATATACCACAAACTTGTTGAAAGAACCTTATATATCTCTGCTTACTCTTGAACTTTTGAAGTTCTTCTAAGAATGCATGAGCATATATTTTAGGAAGATGTACTATAAAGGTACAAAGAATCATTTTATTGTAACATTAGATATCTATATAAACTTCTCAGGAACATAACTCCATAATGTTACAGGATTTGACAGAAATATTATGCTAATAGCAATAACTTAGCCAAATCGTTTTCATATGTCAAAGAGAAACTTCAATAAAAGGATCAGATCAGGATCGATGCTTGGGATATATATAAATGTAACTTTTAGTTTATGTTCTTGTAGACAGCTGATTAATATGCTATTGGAAATCTAGCTATGTTTCATCTAACAAATTATCGTAGCCGCATCAAAAGTGTTTATAATAAAAGTTACCTTTGAAGTAAATTAATCTTCCAGCAATTAATGGACTGAATCACCATTTTAACTTTGACACATGCAAGTCTCTTCCCATCCAACATGCTCTTGGTCAAGTGGGCTTTTCTTATAATGCATACAAAATAATCCATGATTCTCTTATAAAATATTCTAAGCTGTTAAATTTGGAAGAGAAGTGAGAGGATTACCTTAGTCATCTGAAAATCTTTTTTTCATACCACATGCCCCTTCGTCAGAAACAAATCTTATCTCAAATTCCTAAGTACGGCACAACTCCTGCTAATGTATCAGTTTTGACCATGGATTAATCCTTTCAATGTCAAGACTGTCTCTAGTTTTCTTCTGTGCCGTGTTCTTTGTAGTTCTTGCTGCTTGGTATGGAAGCAGAACAACTCCTGCTTTCAATGTAAGGACGAAGGTTCATGGATGGCTCCTCTACTACAACCACAAGTGGAGTGGATTGTATCTTCTCTTATTCGTAAAACCTCAACCTGCACCAGAAGAATAAAGAATTAGTTTTCAGCTGGAAGTTCCATATATCTCCTGATCATTCCTCTAATTATATTACCATGCATGCGTACGGCCGTCACCGCTCCAAACTGCAATGCAAAACGGCAAGCCATACAAGCACATGAAGATTCATTCATATGCATGCACAGCTTCTGCTCCAAATTGTTGTGGAGGCATGTATGCATATTCATCTAGCAGTGGACATGTTTGTTGCGTGATGTAGTACAAATCCAATACGGCAAACAGGCTGGATTAACAGATAACTACCGCGATATGTATCCTGGAAGCGGCGCTGATCGGCTCCTACTCCTCGACCTCGCGATTAGTGACCCTGACTCGTGCACGATCACCTTCCGATTGATCTCCTATCGGTCGAAATCCTCCTTGTCGGCATTCTCGCCCGTTTGCGGCAGTGCAACTCGATCGATGATTGATCTTGATGTTCATTACTCCGCGGCTCCACGCATGGAAATTTCAGGCGCTCCTCAACAGATATCAGGAAGTTTGCCATCAAAGCCGCTAATAAAGAACTGCTGCCGAGTGTTCATCATCTCACGGATCCTGGCCTTCTTTTTTTTTCCCGGACGTGCAAGATTGCCGTGGAACTGGAAACCTAGGTGCGTTACCGCATCTCTACTGTTATGATTCCTTTTTTTGGTAACGGCGCAATTCAGTATTTTAGAAACAGATAATAGGGGTACTTTAGTCTATTATTTTCATAATGGCATAGGTGGGTAATTTAAATCATGTTAGATCCTACGGACATTGTTTCACAAACATTTAATTCAATGGTCAGATGTTTCGCTTTTTTGTGGGAATTTTTAGCATTTTCTCCGATTAACGTGGAGGCACCGAAAGAAGCCTCTAATTAGTAAATATAAGATTGCTGATGTTGAATGCAAAATTTTGGAGTGATAGAAACTCTCTTCTGTCAGTGCATTACAAACTGGAGTTTGAGTGTCTTTTTTTTTTCGAAAGATCCGGTAACACTTTGTGTTCCGGCATATATTAATATAAGAAGAAGGTGCCTCATATTAAGGGAAACGAGGCCAAACCGTACATACCTAAGCACTTACAGAGTAAACTACCACAACACTTCAATCGTCAAATCATCTTTGATTGACCCGGAAACTATACAACTACACCCTCATCTCCATCAACAAAGCCCATTCGCTGTCAAGCTCACCACCACCACAATGCAGCAGCTCCGACTCCACAACCACCACCTCAAAACCTTGCCTCATGTCACCGCGCCACCCGCAGTTCATACCGAAAGATCAAACCAAATGTCATCATTGCCAAGCTCATCGCACGCCCGCGACACAGCAGCTCCGACTTCACCATTGCTCGCCCATCCGTCACAAACCAACATAATGGAGCACAGCTTCAACGAGACAAAGGCTTCACAAATGCAACTCCACATACCACCAACGAACGAAGACGACATGGTAACCATCATGGATGACGCTAGTGGGCAGCCAACACAAGGATGAAATCTCTAAAGCAACGCCTCCAAGGAGGAGACGACATCAAAGATGCCGCCGTTGCCCGATCCAGCAAGCTGGAGCTTGGTTTTCACCCAGATAATCCTCATGGTTGGCTATTACAGGGACCTCTCGACAATGCCTCCAACAAGGAACACGGCACCCAAAAGGTGTCGCCATTGCCGGCTCAGCAGAAGCGCCGAGCAGGGCATACGCCCAGAGCCCCAACCACAGCTGCAGCATCGGCACCATCACGCCACCAATCCGGCTTAGATGTCACCTTACCATCAATGGTATTCACCTCGTCATAGAGTTTGAGTGTCAGTTCTTGTGGGTGCAAGCATCAGTTATTATATGGTTGTATTTATGTATCATGCTCTTCAGTCATTTCCTTCTGGATGTGAAAAGTATCCGAGCTAGGCATATGCCGTTTAGCATCAGTTGCAACATTGGTCTCCTCTCTAAGCTCCCAGTTACTCATATTAGATTCAAGCCTTGCATCTGAGCTAGGACAGCTAGGCAGATGTTGTACTGATTATATATTCTAGCAGTTACTAATTTTTTCATACACAAATTATTCCTGAAAAGGCACACATTATCATTTTAGCAAACAGAATGCAGAACGACTCATCTTCTGACCTGAAGTGGCATCCATGATATGTAATGACCCATTGTTTGTCCTTCATTTTCTATAGTTGTAATTCTTCCATATTTTATAACAGCAGACAGATTTGCAATTTAATATGGGCGGAGAGGAATTCTACATATGAATGCAAACAAAAGTTGGTTTCTGCCAAATGATACTTCTGCTTAATTTGGAAACTGATCACCCAAAAGAATACAGGAGCATCTGGTGGCTTTCTACATCAATTTCCTAGTAAACCTATGATACCTATATCATCCCTATACCATTCCTATTGGCACGGACACATTTTACAAGCGCCAAATGGCTGTTCTAATTCTTTGATATGGCCAGCTGCATCAGCATTGCAAAGTTATTCTATCTCAGTCTGAATCCTATCTAAACTTCGCCGCAAAATGTTGCAGGATCAGTAATCTTTAACTTGGATATGTAGCCCGTTGGGAGCTGCCACCCTGGGGAACTTTGATATTGTGTTGGTTCCTTCTTCCTCCCATCTGCAAGAGAAGATTGATGTCGACACGACGTCAGAAAATTGCTTGGAAGGTTTCATAATTGTATCAATGACTTTAAGAGAAGAACAGACCTGTATCGCGTGAGGAAATAGTGAAGGAAAGTTGAAATTTCAACTGTTCCTACTTCCTTCCCGGGGCACATACGGGCACCGCCTCCAAACAACATGAAGTGTGGGTGTGATTCCAGATTCTTCTCCTATTGTCAGCAAGAATTCAAATATTAGAATTTCGTCACAAATTGTTTTACTTGTTTATCACTGGTAATACTTGCTTGCTGTATATTCTTACCAGCCACCTCCATGGGTTGAAAACCATAGGTTCCGGGTACAGGAATGGATCATAGTTTATCTCCCTTGTGTATACATAAATTCTCCAACCCTTTGGAATAACATACCCTGGAAGAAAAAGATAACACGGCATTAGAATTTGCAATCTACACACAATGAGAAACTTAATAGTAGCAGATATTGTGCTGCATAATTCTCACCATTCATTTCGACATCCTGGGTAGTTTTCCTCAGTAGCCCATTGACAACGGTAGCTAATCTGAGAGTCTCGTAAATGACCTGCATTTTAGAAGAATCAATGAGTTAATCATATGCGTATTACAATTCTACTGAGACTTTTTTTTGGGTCTATCTCCTACTTACAGCTCGAGTGAAGGTCATTGACTTATAATCATTCCAGTCAAGGGCATCCTCTGGTCCTTTTCCCTTCCTGATGTCAAGATGCTCTTTCTGCAAAAGACAACAGATCATTAGTAAACTCTACAATCACAGGAAATTATCTGCTGTGGAATTGAACTATGATGCAGAGTACACATACCCTGATTTGTTCAAGAGCTTTTGGATTATCTGACAGGTACTTGACCGCCATCATCGTAGTCGTTGACACGGTTTCATATCCAGAGTATATGAGGGTGATAAGCAAGTCAATGATCTGCTCATCGCTGAGCTTTTCCCTGGTACCCTCATTGCCGCTCAAGAGCGCATCAAGTATGTCATCTTTATTGCACCCAGAGGACCTCCGATCGGCGATCATCTGTTGTAGCATGGCAACAAGCCTCTTCCTTGCCTGGAAGACAAGAATGCGTTTGTTAGAGTGCTCTAAGCTGAACTTTCTGAAGTTTCAGGTAGGCAAGCAAAGAAACAGTACCTGCAGCCCTTTGTTGTAGTTGGTTCCTGGGATGTTGATCGGCAGCGAGAAGGTGCCAAGTACAAGGGTGTACAGCTCTGTCTTGAGGGCATCAGAAAGTGGGCCAGCAGAGATGCCAGCAATCTGCCTGAGTGCAGAGAGCAAAGCCATCTGAAAAAAAAAGACAGATAAGATTCTGTAACTATGAATACTTGCCATGCAAGTAGAAATACTAGCATTATGAAATTCTGCACCCGAAAGCAAAAAATTTTGCATTGAGACATGTGACGGTCATGATGGTGCAAATTCACTTTAGAATGTGTAGGGAGATGCTTCCCTTTGCCCCCCTGTCTGCCCTTTTTTCTGCTGGGAAAAGGGGCAAAGGGCTCATAGATTTTTGCCATAATCCAGCAGTACAGGTTCTAGAAAACCAAAGATTCCCCTTTTGGCTGAAGAGAGGAAAAAGGAGGATCTCTCCCCCTTGTTCTCCCTCCTTTCCTCCTAATTTTTTCAACAGGCACCATCATTCTGTTGCGTCTACGCCATGGCCTCATTGGAGGCCAAGTGAAAAGAAAATCTGTACTTGCTGCTATAAAAAGGTCAAAACGAATTACTACTGTGCCTAGTGCCGCTGCAATCCCTTTATCAGATTTGTTGCCAACCAAACCAATGTCAACAACAGCGGGCGCATCCCTCACATGCGGTAAGGTAAGCAGAGATTTTTCCACGGTGGAGCCCACGAGATTACCCCTTTTGTTGTGTCCCATGCTTACACTGCTCTAGTCTACTGTACTGTTTTTCGATGGAAAAAAAATCCTTTTTTATGAAAAATGGAAAAAGCATAGCATAAAAACAAAGAAAGAAAGAGAGAAGGAAAGAAAGATGGGATTGTTACCTCCTTGGTCTTCTCCTGGATGTCGACGCGGGTGCCGGCCCAGGCGTGGAGGTGGGATCGCATGAAGTCGTCGATCTTGGAGAGGAGGTTGGTGCGGATCATGGCGGGGCGGACGAGCGCGAGCATGGCGCCTCGCATGGCGCGGTGGAGCGGGCCGTGCACGGCGGCGATGTTGTTGGGGCCCAGGATGTCCAGCATCGACTGCGGGTAGCCCGGGACGAAGCCGGCGCCCTCGCTGGCGAGCATCCGACGGTTCAGCTCCGGGTCCATGCACACCACCGTCGGGCAGCCCAGGATGTGGGTCCGGAACAGGCTCCCGTACCTTCATCGCCAACAAAAATCCGTTAGAAGCAATCCTCGGACTCAATGCTCTCTCTTGTGAGGATGATGAGCTAGAGTATTGAGCTAGCAATGCAATCAATAAACATGTGTTTTGTTTTAGAAATAATTAGAAAAAAAAATGAGAAGGCTAAGTAGGTGGGTGTTAATTCTTTTTTTCTCTCTATCTTTTTTTGTGCTGGTACTAGTTTGATAAGTGAGGTGGTGCTTTAGGAGGATCTCACAGCTGGAACAGTGGGAACTGCGAGCTTTTGGGGGACACAGCACTGATGTTCCTCCTCTTCTACAGATCGCTTTTTTCTTCTTCTCTAAAGCGCAGGCTGTACCACCACAAGGGATCAACAAAACTCATCTTCCTCGCCTTTCTAGTACTACTAACTTGCCAATCATTGATCTCATTCTCATGAGCCAGCGTGTCGTTTTTCAAAAGGGAAGGGAAGAAGAAGAAGAAGAAGAAGAAGAAGAAGAAGAAGAAGAAGAAGAAGAAGAAGAAGAAGAAGAAGAAGAAGAAGAAGAAGAAGAAGAAGAAGAAGAAGAAAAACAGAGCAGCTCTGGTCTAAGAACAGAGCAAGCAAGCGAGGCTCCTCTGCTTTCCTCCCTGAACAGAGCAAGGTCGGCTCTGTTCCATGTCTGGCCATGCAAATGTGAAATGCCTTGCGTCATGCAACGCCATCGCCTAGTACCAAGAGATGTGTAGCAGTACCTGAGGCGCCTGGCCTTCATGAAGCTTGGCCCCTGCTTGAGGAACTCGGTGGTCTCGCCGAAGAGCGGCCACCCCATTGTGCCCGGCGGCAGGCCGCGCCGCCGGCTGTAACGCAACTCGTTCCACCGGAGAAGCAGGCTGCTCGCCAACACCAGACCCAGTACCAGGCCCACCACCGCAACCAGCAGCGCCATCTTCTTCACTCCTCCCTTGGTGCTTTCACTCAACGAGGAGGAGGAGATGGTGGTGGTGGTGCCTCGGCGAAGCAGGGAGCAGAGAGGTCTGTTGTACTGGGACGGAGAGGAGAGGACCCCTGCCCTGCCTTTATATAGGCGGCCGCCCGCCCAAACGAATTATTGCCCGCATCTCTTTTTAGTATTATTTTCTCAAAAGGATTTAGGACTGCTGCGACATTTACTACAGCGTATCTTGTGCAAAAGAAAGAGAGTACAGCAAGGAAATTTATCCTTTCGTTAATTGCTAAAGATAGATAGGTTGGCGGGCCCACGATCCACGGTGGAGCCTTTGACCGTGGGGTCGTCACGACCACTCCAGCCTCCAGGGTCAGATAACGGCACAGGCGTCTCCTGCAGCCCAAAGAAAACTTCCGAGAGAAGATCACTGCTATAGCATCGTTATTAACTGCTAGAGATAAGAGGAAGAAGAAATCTTGTGTGTGAAACCTGGGCTGCTGGAGATGGAAGAAGATGAACAAAAGGTCGTAGCGAGGCCTGCGCGAATACGGACGAGCATCTACTATCTATCTAATCCTACCTCCTGCAGGCCGCGCATGCTCGGCCTCGGGAACGGCGAGCGGCCTGGCCTTGTGCTGCGTTGCGCGGCGCGGCGCGGCGCCTGTTTTTTCCTCCGGTCAAACACCGGGAATAAAAACGCGAAATGAAACGAAATGCTGCCCATGTGTGCGCTGCGCGCGCGCATGCTCGCTTGTTGTTTTCCTGGCCGTGCACACATGCTGTGGCTGCTACGGCTACACGGCGCGACACCTAGCAGTAGCAGCCGCCGCATCGCGCAGGCCTACTGTACTGGTGCCAATCTGTACGTAGACACAGTACAGTACATGCTCCACTGTCTGAGACCATCCACACGGTTTGGTAGGAGTACGTGTTTGGGTTCAGACAAAAAAAATAATCTTGGATGTATCCATGCGAAGATTTGCATAAATATTAAAAATATATTCTTCGAAGTATATCAGATATCGGGCAATATCTTACTTATCTGATGCATAAACTTGGATGTATCCATGCAAACATATGCGTACATGAATGTTGGAAAATGGATTATAGTGATCTCCCAATAACCATTTTGAATCTTGGGTGTACCCATACATAAAAATAGAGGCTGCAATATTCAAACATATTCCTATTTTTTTATTAAAAAAAAGATAAGTTAGATATCATGCATTGAATTAATGAGGTGGTACCTAGCGTGACAAATCGAATATGATACCTCCGTCTTTGCTTTAAGATCATTTTTAGCATTTTTTATGTAAATGTGCCTAATTCATATGAAAAAAAATCATTTATTGGTGGTTAAATTTGAATTATTTACTTAGAAGAGATGTATCAAGAGAATTCAAATTCAAATACCATTTAACATGTTTTAAATATGTGACGAGCATCTGCAGCAGGCCATAGATCGTTTATAATATTTGGTTCAAATGATATTGTGTATCGACAGGCGGTTTCAATTACTACCGATGGGTAGTTAATTCAAGATTACTAGCACAACAATCAAGTCACAATCTAATTTTCAGCCAAATTCGAAACCAGAATCTTGTGAAAACTAAACCAACATGTGTTAAAAACCAGAGAGATAAGTTTGCATGAAATGTTCAAATAGCATCGATTCTAATCGGATTTGTAAATAAATCCCTCATTTCGAACAAGGTGTACCGGATACTTCTAGAAACTCAGTTTCCACCTGCTGAATTGAAAGAGGAGAATCGTCTCACGAAAGCTAGAGCCAAATAGAGTTGATAAGCCACGTCATTTGAATGTGATTACCTGCAAAAAAAAATGAATGTTATCTGTTCCTTGATCTCCGGGTGCTTAGCAAGGACGCCACAGGAAATTGAAAACAACAAGTAGGACTATGGAGTATTATCATGGTTCACATAATTGGCTTCTGACTGTACCTGGTACAATTTTTTGTGAAAAAAAAACACCTGAAGTTAGCCTTACTATCCTTTTTTTTTGTTAGGAACGTGTTTCCTGGACTAGATTAACAATAATGGAAAATACAGGGAAATCCAGTACTGTATTATCAGAAACATACAAGTGAATTTCAAGATCCCTTGTCTCAAGCCATTACTTTATTCTTCTAGTGACAATGAACGTTGAAATTAGCTCTCGGCCATTCGGTTCATTCAACGGGAGCGTTTTGAATTCGCGGGTGTCTGTGTATCATTGTGTCAATAGAAAAACATCTTAAGCTTCTCCATGCAAGGCTGGGCAATGGCCAAACAGGCAAAACATGCATGATTTGCAAGCTCAACCCAGGAACATCATGAATGTCAAGTGATCATTTGCCACATAGTTTTCCCTTTGTTAAAAAAAATAGATGATGCTCTTGATCCTGAACGGAGATTTGTTTGTGAGTGGTGTGATCCAATCAATCATGAGATGTCCAACAAAACAATTGGAAAGGGAATGCATGCATGGGTGGTCGACGGCCGGCGCCATGTGCAGCATACATGGCTGTGTCTCGCTACTGATTGCTCATGCACAGTGCTCAACGAGATTTTAGCTACATTGTTTGGTAAGAATAGACTAAATCTATGTCTAGTACTAGTGTGGGTTAAAAACACAAATTTGATGAAATATAACAAAAACGTAAAGCAGAGAGAGAGAGATTGTTGCAATTGAGGTGTCACATGGGGGTGGTTCCCATTGGACCATTGTTGTGGGGTGTTGATTGGTATAGTACAAAAGTACTTGAAGCAGCAATGGGCAATTACAAGAGCCAGATGGATCAAACTAGCAGCGATCACCTCACATGCATAGGTTTATGTAGTTACAAGGTTAGTTAGATCTGTGATTTAACTAGCAACACCTGTGTTTAGGTGAGGATCAGATCTTTTTTTTTTTAAGGATGGGATGGTGACGAGAGGGGGAGAGACCCTGGTAGGGGGAGTACCTACTGGGTGCATGTGAGTGTTGGTGGCATCACATAAATAAAAACTGTGGCCCTACATGGGTGATTTCACTAGATCTCCTGCAGTGCTGCACTGCCATGCCCACTCGTGCGCCCCTCTCTGCTCCCGCTCTGTTCCTCATTTCAGTTTTGCTTTTAAGTACCTTTACACTTCTCTCCCAATTAAAGTTACTGACTCCTGGTACTTGAACATTGAAATGTCAAAAGCAAGGAAGGGTGTACTTCTAATTTTTTCCAAAGTCCATCTCAATTTCTTTTCCAAACTCGTGGTTCCCTTGAATAAACCATCATTTTCGATCCGCCGCAGTTTTATGCATTGTCATTGGTCACCAAAATTATTGTTATCACTTTTTTATATTTTATTTTGAATGAAATATTATTTTATATTCAAATTTTAATAAGGTCAAACCCCTTCCATCAATGATTTGAACCACAAGTAAAAGCAAAGAAAGTATTATCTAAATTTTTACGAATCTTCACCACCCTCTTTGATGTGATGGAGAATCCAACAAAAGGTAATAAATCCTCTTGAACAATTGATGAGAAACATCCAACTTTGTTGAAGTTGTAAGGTTCATCGCCTAATAACTCACAGCTAAGACGGATTTCATATATAATACTATAAACGAGAATCGACAATTCTCCCCATGAAAACAAGGGGATCGATATACGTGGAGATATGAATGTACTGTACTATGTAGGGTGTGTTCGTTTTCTGTTGTCTAAATTTTAGAGAAGTCACATCAAAGAAAATTTTGTCATCCAGAAAAACTGCAGAACGATGGAAATAGTACGTAGGTCAGATATGAATAACAATGTTCGCTTATGGTATGGATGGTTTTGTTGGACGGATGCTAGTGAGTACAGTATTACGTGGAGAAAAGTCACCGGAAAAATGATCATACCGTGGCTCGTTTTGGTTTTAATCAGATTATTCTGAGAAGAGGAAACTGTATGGATTTTATTCCCGACACTGTTTGGGAGATTTGGATAGATTCGTACGAACATGGCGGTGCGCATGCGACCAACAGTACGGCTAGCTAGAGCTGATCCGGGCCAGGACGGGGATCAAAACGTTTTGTTTAGCGCTAGCCAGGCACGGGCTGTGGTCGTAGGCGCGCTGAAAGGTCACCTGCCTGTGACCCATCCATCCATCCATCCATCGATCAGTCCGATGGATCGACGAGACGGAAGCGAGGCACGATGCATCTTTTTGACCGGAGATTGTGGAGCGCGACCTGACCGCCCGCCGGCTTGTCGTGCGCAGGCCCGGGGATCTCGCGTCTGTTCCGTCCGTGCGCTGCCGGCGGTACACGGCTGCAGATGGCGACTCGTGTACTACACGGCTGTAGGGAGAGAACAGAGAGAGAGGTGGGTGGAGAAGCAGAGGAGAGAGAGACGGCACGTACTGGGCGGCCGTCACGTCCGACGTGCGTTTGTTTCATCCTCCGATAAAACATTTGATCCTTCCATTACCATGTTGTTACCGTCGTGATTCATAGTAGTACTAGGAGCAAACGAATGAAATGGGTGGTGCCCATTGTCCATTGACGTGCTGTGCTAAACATTGTGGGGATGGGGTGGTGACCGTGGCTGCACAGCGCTATGCCCTACGACTGCGCAAGTCTGGTCCATAGGAGTAGTAGCGATGTCAGCAAAACAGCCCTTGGCCCCCTGACTATCGATCACAGTAGCCAGCAGGCCACGCGCGGGCGCATAGACGTACCAGTAGGAGCTCGTTGGCCGGGCCAGCCGTGTGGCGTGGCATGGGGCTCATCAGTCCGTAGGGCTTCTTCACGCGGCGGCAGGACAGAGCAGCATGCATACGAGTGAGTACTGGACAGCTGCGCCCGCGAGCGACCGATCAGTGAAGCAGTGAAGGCGCGCACACGCACGTACGCGCCCTGGCTAGCTGGGGACGCAACCAAAGCAAAGCTGGATCGGGACATGCATAGCAGCAGGGACACGATGCGTACGCGCGCACGTGTGGTGTGGGTGGCCCATGCATCATGCATATGCTGCTGGCCGGGAAGGGACGGACGACACCATTAATGAGGTGGTACCTAGCGTGACAAATCGAATATGATACCTCCGTCTTTGCTTTAAGATCATTTTTAGCATTTTTTATGTAAATGTGCCTAATTCATATGAAAAAAAATCATTTATTGGTGGTTAAATTTGAATTATTTACTTAGAAGAGATGTATCAAGAGAATTCAAATTCAAATACCATTTAACATGTTTTAAATATGTGACGAGCATCTGCAGCAGGCCATAGATCGTTTATAATATTTGGTTCAAATGATATTGTGTATCGACAGGCGGCG
>LAPY01000745.1:156778-167131 GCA_000970635.1 Eragrostis tef
GGCTACTCAACGGGATCGGAGAAGAAAGGAACCTTCGTCCTTGACCTTGATTGATGATCGATGCTGCTGTGCGCCCGTGCGGGTGCGATTTTATTGAGCATTTGTTGCGCACAGGTAGGAAGGAGTAGCTAGGGCGCCATGCATGCATGGGCGGCCCGGGTGGTGCCCATCCATGCATCGATCGCCATGGTCCAAGCTATCGATCGATCGATCGATGTCGCAGATCTGGTGCGGCGCGCGCGGTGGGGTTCACGCTACGCTACGACCGCGACACCGAGCTAGCTAGGCCACCGTGCGCCTCAGGTCGGTTTCGATCGGTCGTACGGCTCGCACCATGAATGCAATTGAGGCTGCCTCAAACTCAGGTCGATCGGATCCAGGACAAAATCATTCATGCATCCCGATAAACCACACGAGAGATGATCGGATCTTTGCACGGATAACATAAAAATTGAACTCCTGGTGGTGTGCCCAGCAGACGGATAAAGCGGAGTGTACCAGTACTGGTACTCTGTCAAAAAGAAGAAAAGGCAGAGATGGAACTCGTTTTGCGTCCAAGGAATCTTCCAGGAAGCAAGCCACAGCGTCGTCGTCCGCGGCACGCACACAGGACTGGAGATCCACCGTATCGCCCAAAACCTGTGTACTTCCAACGACTACAGTGCCATACCGCCGTGCATCTGCATACTCCTGCTGATCATGGAGAGAGAGAGAGAAAGGAGTAAATTATTGGGCAGTACCAGTGGCGGTACGACACACCATGCCATGTACCAACACGAAGATGGGCGCACTGGCCACGCGCACGAGTGGGGAATGTCCACTGCCCTTTCCATCTCCCCCCTCCGCGATCCACACACACGCGCCCGTCCATTAGCGCCAGGCACATGGCGAGCTCACACGCATGCTTCACCACTCTTACTCTCTCTAGCATACCACTTGCTTCCTCACCGTCAGTCACAGGCCGGCCACAGGGGAAGGAGAGCTGCTCATTTTTATATTTCGTGGCCGCCTGCGGGTTTTCTGTTCAGGTTACGTTCTTTATTAGTAGTACTACTAGTATCTCCAGCAAGGAAGACTTTTTTGGTTTGTTGCGTTTTCGTTTGGGCATGTATGGATGGTACACGCAATCCATCAATCAAATCAGAGTTGCACGAGGGCCTCTCGCTTGTCCTCTCCTGCCCTCTCCCTTTCCAGCCCCTGGCCCTACCGGCCGGTGGTCGATGCCTCTCCTTTTCCACTCATTCATTCATGCGGGCACCCTTTTCTTTTCTTCTTTCGAACCGATATCATGCGTGTATCTTACATGCCTCGATCATGACTCATGACACACCCGCATACAGAGCTGTGTGTACAAATTACAGGTCAAAATCTAGTAGTATAGGATAGACTAGTTTAATTAGTGGAGTACTATCCCGTTACTGCAGTAGTAGGAGAAGTTGAATTTTGTTGCTTTTCTTTTATTTGCTCTTGCCCTGGTGTCCTGCTTGACCATCTCATCTTTCCTCTGGAAACGTGATCCACCACTGCAACATTTTTCCATGGAAAGTTACAAGTTCGTTTCTCTCGTCCTCAACTTGACACATTAATCGCTGCCTCATGGAAAGGAATTGCACATTTGAATCTATAATTGCACGGTTTGATTTTGTTGAAAAACGAGGGAAGTATCTAGCTTTATTAGGGCAAATCTGCCGTTACTTTCCAAAACGCGAGGGCAAACGTTCAACTTGAATACACAAAGGCTAATATACAATTAGAGATCAAAACTGAGGCAAGCGTGCAAAAATCACTACGGCCCAAGCCTTGCTAGTAGTAGGACATTAAGGCAATCGTTATGATCTCACAAGAATTATTGGTTTTCCATCTTGTTCTCAAATGGGAGTGAGTAGGAGTCCATCGTACTCCATGTGAGTCAACAAGACAGTGCCGTTCATGCATGATCCATTTGTCAAAAGGGAGGACCAAACTTTCTTGAAATGAGCAAAAGTTTTGGTAGCCTCGTCCAAGAGCAATCCATTCAAGATGCTAGCTACAAACCTGATTCATAGATCATGCAGACTATTACATACACCTACTAGTAGAGGTAGAAGAAAGTGGCAGGTGTATAGCACACAGATCGAAAAACATAAAATGGACATCCCACTCACCATATAGTAGGCACGACGAGTACGGCATGCAAGAAACAAAACCAGGGTTGTTTGATGATATAGCAGAGATAACAAGAGAGAAAGAACAAGCCTTCCATTGTTCACAAAATAGTGACAGATCGATAGATGCGAATTTGTCACCAGACTACGGTCATCATTATCAAATCATTGAAGGATCATCGAGCGCTGCGTCTTGTCGCTTTACGTGGCCACGGCTAAGCTCTCAAAAGCACAGACGACGGATCAACATATCAAAGTCATGGTAGGGGTGCCATTCCTATCGAAACCCGGGCATTATGTCCTTAACTACTTGGAAATAAATGTATATAATTGCAAATAAGCATCAAATAAACCATGCTTATGTATATGTGATCATCTATCAGGGTACGCGTACCTATCACACATTCAATGGAAAGATGGTAAGCTTCCAATCATCAAATTGTTGTTAGGAGTACTATTCTCCGTATATGGGACGCAATTACATGATGAGGCTCTCTCCCTCCCTACACTCGTGTGACAGGGACGGTGGTTATCTATCTCACATCCGGCCAACCTTATAGTAGGCCTATCTCTTGACATGGATGTCTACATATGTAGGAGTAGCTAAATTCTTTCGGGGAGGAAAAAAAAAGGACCACCGAAAAAAACGCAGGCCAATACGATACATAACTTTAGGCATGTTAATTAGGAGCGCCTAACTTTGGTGTGTTCGTCGCTTGTCAGTGATGCAGAAGAGTTCACATGGATGAGCAGCTTTTTGTTGAAAATTATTGAGGTTTTTTCCAGTGTTAAAGGGTTAACATGCTTAAAATTGACATGGGTCTTAAGTTCGAAAGTTGAGCAAAGATCGCTCGTCCTTTTCAAAGATGAATTGAAACACAAGATTAATATGTTTATCTACTCAATGGTAAAATAGATGTGTTCCAGGAAGCTAATCGTGTTAATCCCTCCATCACACGAGTAGATGTATGTCGACTGGGACAACTTGGAGTGATGTTCACTGCTGCAGTGATCCAATCCAGGATTTCAACTGTTGGGGTTTTGGATATGCATAGTTGCCTCTGGAAACAGATTATACGGTGAAGGCAGTATTGAACTATTGGTAGCATGCGCCGACATCTTATCTGCATATTGTGGTGTTTCCATGTGGCTTTGGGTCGTTTGTTGTATGCATGCCCCATGTACCATGAAATTTTTAGATCCTGACCGATCTATATTACCTTGATAAGGATATTTAAAATTTGATATCACATTTTTATTTTATTTTTTGCGAATGAGAAGTGTATATCCTTATCCAGTCACAAGCCAGAGTTGATTAAGGGCACATGATAATCATGCCTGAGGCACGACCATCACTTTATGCGACCGGCCGTGATCGTGGCAAATCACCTGGCTCCACGTAGCTACACATGACAATGACGCTGGTTAACTTTATGCTACGTGGAAGTCCAGTTCTTCACTGAAGCTGGACATGCACGGAAAATTCCACGCAGCAAAATTTGGCGTCCTCAGGCGAGCGACGGGATTTAAGGCTTTCTGAGCCATCAAAACAGCTGCTATGTACATGGAACCGAGTCGCACGTCTTGGCCAGGTCGTGTTTGCTTCCCAATCACACGTGAACTTGGCTGCTACTTGCTTTGCTTGCTAGCCTCTCGAGCGCACAGTTCTACCCAAACATAGTTGTTTCCGAGATGGAATGAGCTACCCGCACACACTACCTAAACTCCAACTCCGAGTTGTTATGCCTGTGAGAGTTTAGACCTTAGGGCAGACACCATTAATTGGAAACTAAAATAGGATTTGAAGGATTATGGTGATGCTTATATATACTAATAACCATTTCTGAAATCGGCTGCAAGATAATTTTCTCATGAGAGCAAGTATTATAAGGTACAGTCAGCAGGCGAAATGAGCATCCACTTCAGAAAAATCAGTGCTGGCAGAGAGAGAAACGGAGAAAGAACGTGAAGCGAGCGGCTCGTGAAGCGCCGGCAGCAGCGGGCGAGTATGCGTTTATGCTTCGCTCATTGGCTAGCCTCGGTTCTGCAACACGGTGAGCAATAAATTTTTGTGGGTCCAGGTGCTAAAGCGTGCACAGGCTCTTCACTGGAGTTCTGTTTCGCCGGCCGCCGGCGTAGTTATTAGCCATGCTCTGAGACTAACCATTTCCACACCGGAGCAGAACTTTTTAGAGGCGCAGGCCTACGTGGCGCATTCAGGACTTTTGGACTTTGAAGACCATTTCCGTAGAGCAAAAGCAAATTTAAGAGGGTGACGTATATGGAACACGCTCGTTTGGTTGTGCTTGCTTTTCCAAGCATGCAAGTTTAGGTCGATGCCTTCAATATCCGAGCAAATCGTCACTTACTGGGTTCGCACTCGTGTGAGAGCGACCTGGATGTTGATCATACTACTGATGGGATAGGATTACACAGTGTTACGCGTGAGTATTCTTCAAATATATGTACCTGTCCGTGAAACCAGCGGTGATGCGGGTATCTACGAGTTCAACTGAACTGGTTTCATCGTGTAAACCTGATGATCACTCATGCCCATCGATCGATCATAATATTGATTGTCCGTCTCTCTATCTCTTGCTGAATTATCGTGTTTTCTTTTATGTTCTCTTTTTGTTAATTGATGTATCCACTTTATGAAGATCTCAAAGTGGTTTACAGGTGTGCATGAACTAGACGTCTCGTGCGAGGTCCTTAATTTCAGCACAAAAGAGGCACTAAACTCCATGACAAATCTGTTTTTTGTTCTGGACCTTGTACTGCCAGCACTGACTCGACACCAATGCAACAACAAAGGCGACGACGATGAGTTTGAATGAATCTTTTTGCCCCTGCTCCAACTTTCAATGCCCATGGATTTTAGGGCGCAAAGTCTTGGAATCAGTTGTTAATTTCCTCGCTTCCCACTACCTAATGCTCAAATTATTGGAGGATGCACTCACCACTACTAGTATCTCCTCACAACCGACATCATCGATCATTTGGAAGCACCTCGGTAATGCAGCCGGCAGCAGCACTTATCAAACGCTAAACACTTTTAAATTCTAGGCGTCGCCGTGTGGCGTGGCCATATAAAAATTAGCGTACGTGCACCGGTCATGTTTGACACGATCGATCGATCGGTCCGGATCCGGACGCAAACTTTTGCTTTGAAAGACATGCAAACAGACAAGGTGCCTCACCTGATTTTCTACTGGAACTGCGGAAAAAGGGTCTGCTGCTGACCGCTGTCTTTTACCAGTACTACACTTTGTGCTACCGGATCATGTTTTTGGATTATTTAAATTAATCCTGCCGACGATTCTGTAGTACAACTGTAGTGGTTGATATGTTTAGTGCTAGTGGCTTCACAGTTCACCACGGTAACAACAGTGGAGTTCTTCTAGATGACTTGGCTCAGCTTCAAGTGTACACCATTCTTGAATTTCTTATTTCCTCATAATTTGTGCTTAGAAAAGTGCAAGGGATGGTTCATTTTCCGGTGTGGCGTGTGAATAGGAGGATCTCGTGGAGTACATGTACACGTACAGAGTTCGGGTACTATATGGGTGTACGGTACGTGACACTGTAACAGGGATCCGGAGGGAGAGAGTCGAGAGAGAGACATAAAGCAGTGGTTAACTGTTTTATTGGTAGCCTGCAGAGATACAAAATGCCAGTACGTACGACACTTGCATCATTCATCGAGTACAGCAAGTGAACACGCACACGAGCGGGTAGATACCGAGTCAGACAGATCCGTACTGTAGCTGAGTATGCAACCACCGTGTGTGACCCTGCATATCAACGTACTGTACAGCTGATCAGAAAGGCAGATCTATATAGGAGTAAAGAGAATAAAGGAAAAAAAAAGAATGGCTTTGTAGCAATTAAAGGGATATATAGAGTTTACACGCAATATATATAGACGCACACTCCGCCTCTGTTATCACATTTGCGATGCCAGATCGACATGTATTATGATTGAAAATTGTCACAACAAATGTCTCCTTCCCTTGTACCACCGAAAAAAATAATTAGTCGGAGTAGATACTATATTTCATCACAGCTCACAAATGGAGCCATGCTCAATTCGCACATTCTTTTTTATCGCATTGCACACTTTTGTATTCAAGCTGGATCTGCACATTTCTTTCTAAAACCAAGTGCTCATCAGGTGAGCAAAGTATTGTGCTCATCGGAGTATTTGACTGAGGTATCTGTGGATCAGGATCAGTCCGGGGTGGGGCTCGGCCTTTCTGTCAAGTCGGCCCATCTAGTTCTGCAGGAAGCTCTTTGACACACGCACAGTATTTTTCTTCAGTCTTTTGTCGAACGATTTTTCTGGAGCTTGATATTGCCGTGCATTCTTGATTGAGGAGGAGTACGCACACAGAAGAACAAGGGGGTGACTCCATATGGAACAATTAACCGCGTGCATCCGCATGGGTTGCTGTAGCCGGTGTGAAGAACGACCTCCATAAACAAACACAGTACTGTACCGGCGCTGTAACTCGGAGCAAGTGACAAAACGGCCGAGAAAGCTTGCTCCCGGTCAAAAGAGGATCGAGGCCACCGATGCCAATCCATCGAAACAGTGCCCAACCCTGCGCGTGGGGCAGCGAGCGTGCGGCTGTCCGCGGCCAACAGACCTGCTCTCTGCCTGCCATCGATTGACGGATCTCCTCGGTATACTCGCCGCGCCGATCGAGGAGAGAATCCCAGGCAGCTGACCACCCACCCGTGCGCGCGAGCGTTGCGTGCGTCACGCGTACGTGCGCTGGATTCCCCCATCCAGAGACATGCGTGCGCATCCACGTGCACACGTGCAAATCCTCAGCTGACCTCCGACACCTGTCGAGCGCTCATGCCTTCAGGTGCAGCCGTATGTGATAAGTAGAGCAGTTGCAAACGAGCGCCAAGTTTGATTCAAAGATCCTTTCGAAACGCAGCCTTTTCGACATGGCAACTGTTTTCATCCCTGCTATTGAGATGTAACTTCACTTGTTTACATTCAATTCAAAGTTACCTGTGTGATAATATTAATCAACCCCTTCTCATGGAGAAAAAAATGATCAAGATGATCCCAATGGTCTCACTCCTATGCGTAATAAGTGGACTCACCCCTTCGGAGAGAAAACGAATGATCACGTAAACTAGCAATGATATTTCCGGAGCTTACTACTCCCTCCAATTTTATTTTGTTGACGTTAAGACAGCTAAACTAGTGCAAATTTACACTGATCCTGCTGTCTTTAACGACAATAAAAAAGAAATGGAGGGAGTAACTGTTATCATTCGGTCGACATTGTCATCATGTAACGAAAAAGAACGGCTAAGAGCCGACATCTGAGCTGTGCTTGGCAAACTCTCATCTGGTCCATGGCAATAATCTGCACCTGCAGTGCCCAAAACCAATTGGCATGCATAGCATAGGATGCCCTGGCGCAGCATCTGGGCCCCGCAGGATCTGGGGCTGCTTACTGGACACTGATTGCCCAACATGCTGCCCACTTGTGATTAACAAGAATTAATCGAATGAATGCGCGAGCAGCCTACTACTTGTACAAAGACTTTTGCATGCTGTCATACAAAATTATTGCTTCATCCCTTGGCTCTCAATAGAATTGTATATATATAAACTACCACAGTGATTATTGGTGGCCATGTACTGTCTGGTAGACTGGAACTGGCGTTCAGGATATGCATAATTATTGTATTCGGGGGGCAGGTTTCAGATTAATATACCTTCATCTTTCTGCAGTGCTTCCAACCAGCATAACTAAAGTGGTGTGGACTCAAACCGAAAGCCTCCAACTGCCGGCGCACAGTGTCAGTACCCCACCCCCCATGTGTGTTTAGGGTCCCCATCATACAAAGCTCTAATCGTCTCAGTTTTGGTCATGACAATTTACCCTGAATTTGAGCATGTGATAACGTCGGTAAAAATCAGTGGTCAACCACGTTACGAATATGTTAGAACAGCTTAACGGCAATGGTGAACCAAATGCATCAAAAAATGGTAGGGGCTAGTGCTCTTTGTTGTACAAATACAATATGGTTAAGTCATAATAATGGTCTATTTTCGACAAGGCACAAGTTTGTTGTTTCCATACTGGTGGTCATCTCGCTCGCGGGGCATATCGGATTCGCTTTGCTGCTGCTGCAGGAGTGCCATTGTACAAAGGTTGCATGTATGCCAATTTTTGGAGCTCATAAAGACTAGAATTGGGTGGCACTCGGTAGCACTAGAATTTAAGTTTTCATTACGTCTTTGTTGGGACTTTAACTATCGTCGCAATAGTTTAAGTCCACGAAGACGACGAACGGAAACGAAGTTACACGATACATGAGGCTAGGGTGTCCAATCTTTCGTCCCCTCTTTGGTGCCCCTAGGAGGGTATTTATAGGGCGGCCTGAGGGGCGAATCTACATGGCTAAAATGCCCCTCGACCGCCATTACAAATACATAAGAAGGTCTGTACAAAAATATCCAAAAGGTATCGCCATTTCATCACTTTTACATGGCTTTTGGGGCCTTCCCCAAGCTGGTGCTTCGCTATTACTCCACGGGTTGGCTTCTGGCGCCCGCCGCCAGACCCTCGACATTGTTGTGAGACCGTCGCCATTCTTTTTGCGGCACCGCCTTCCCCAACAGGCTGGTTAAGATAGTTTGTTCATCGTTTCGTCGGCCTATATGTCTCTAGATTTGGAGAAACGACTGCGTGTATTGTCAGCGAGAGTAAAAATTATTTAAATAATTTTGTTTGATAGTAAAATAGAGAGTATGCTCATTTTGCACAGACTACAGTGAGCAGGGCAGCAGGAAGATATGGGATCTTTAGTTATTCTTGATAAGTAGGAGTAGTTTGCAACTGTCTGAACATGAAAACTCAATGCAGGGATCTAAGCTATTTTCGTTGTCTGTTTTTTTCCTTTCATATACATTTTCGTTGTCTGGTACTCCCTCCATTCTTTAAATGATGACATTGGGACGACCTTTTTGTGCAAATTTGAACTGAAACTCTTGTCTTAATGTCACCAATTAAAGGATGGAGGTAGTAGAATGGACTGTCTTGTGCTGGGCTGAGTTTATCATAACTTCCTAAGCTCATTGCAGTGGAGTTTTGGTCAGTATAGCACATTTGGTTGTGACCGGCCCACCATACTGGTACTGGTTCAAATCACACCTAAAGCCTTTGCAACCCTTTCTGTAGGGAACAATTTGAAGCCTTGTTTTTTAGGTCACATACAAAAGTAGTGCAAATGTATACGAACCATGACCCTGCAAAATTTCAGCAAAAAATAAACCAGTCACATTCTTAGAATTTTTTTTTTGAAAAAGTTGTTACAGTTTCGCAGTTCACTAGATTAGCTGACAAAACAGTATGTGTATTTGACATGGCATCACAAGATACTCCTATATGAATTATATATGACCTCGAAAGCATTTACACTCATGTGTCTACTGATGTCACAAGAGCTTTTGTTTGAACCAAAACCAACAAAATTCGAGCTTGAAAGAACAACTAAATTTTCAGTTACAGTTATCTTCCATCGGTCTATCCGACGCAACGTCGGAACATCCGACGCTAGTCAGGAGCGCCCCATCGCATGATCCGACACCATGTCATAATGTCCGATGGAAAAGAACTTTTTCCCAAGGCTAAGTGTCTATCGGATTGTACGGCACATTGTCGGATTATCCAGTAGACCCTAACCAACGGCGTAACGGTTCGATTTTTGAGAGCGCCTATAAATACCCATCCACTTCCAACGGCTCTCGCTCTCGTTTCCACTCACAAGAACACGACCAAAGCTTCCAAACTCACTCTCTACTCATTTCCAAGCCTAAGATTTGTGTGATTCACTCAAGGGAGTGTGTGAGAACAAGTGATTCGTGTTCAGAGCAAGCAAATCCACTCTTGAGCTTCTTGTGACATCAATCTCACTTGGTTTCACTTGTTACTCTTGGAGCTTTGTGCTCCTAGACGGCTAGAGGTTGCCCTGGAGCTCCCAAATCGTGTGGTGAAGCTCCGGGAAGTTTGTATTACCCATTCCCGCAAGGGATTTGCTAGTGAGCAACTCAAATCGGTCTTGATGACCATTTGAGTGAGGAATAGGGTTGAGAGCAACCCAGTCCTTTGTGGACTCCTCAACGGAGACGTAGGGCACTTTGTGGGCCTGAACTTCGGGAACAAATCTTGTGTCA
>LAPY01000746.1:55882-70564 GCA_000970635.1 Eragrostis tef
ACCGCCCGTGGGAACGGAGGTACCGGCACCGGGCCTCACCGCCGGCGACGGACTGCAGCTCCTCGCAGCTTCCCTGCGACGAAGACGACGCGCCGCCGCCGCCGCTTAGAATCACGGGGCGCTCCCCCTCTGGTTGGGAGGAGAGGAGGGAGGAGGCGGCGAGGAGGAGCAGACAGAGCAGGAAGCAGGCGCTGGGGATCGGTGCGGCACTGGTGCAGGCGCGGCCGCGCAGGGGCGCCATAAAATGGGGAGCGAGGAAGGGGTTTTAACTGGACCGGAGGAGCTCGGCCGGCATGCCGTGCGCCCCGCGCGGCGGTTGGGGATCGATCGACCTCGTCTGCGGCGGAGAGGGATTCGTGGCTCTGCTCGGTTCCCTCCAGGAGAGAGAGGAGAGGAGGACTGGACTTTGGGGAGTTGGCTTCTTTTTCCTCCGAGTTAAGAAAAGCAGAGGCGCAAATGGAAAGAGTTCAGAGTTGGGGGGAGTGAGTACGTGCGACGCGATGGCGAGGTGGGGCGTCCGCGTGGAGGAGGATGCGCACGGGTCGTCGCCTCGGTGTCGCCGTGAAATGCAAAGCGCGCTGGGGAGGCGGGATAGGATTACGCGGTTGGGCTCCACGGGTACCCCGTGGAGGCGCGAGGTGTTCTGCTCGGCTCGGCTTTGCTTAGCCCTGTGCTTCTTCCTGCGGTGGTCCGGAGATTTTATACCAGTTCCCCGCGTGGTCCGTGGCGAGCTCCGCGAACCGCGTCGTGTCGCGCGACACCGCCTGGCCCTGCAAAACGTTGTTTTGCGATGTGTACAGTAGTACTCCAGTACGCAGCACAACGAGACAGTACCGGGGGGACTTGCGGTGGAAACAAAGGGGGGCAGGTACCGATTATGTTCACGGAGATTGCAAAGACCGGGGTAAAATCCTCGGAAATGTACCCCACGCGCTTCTTGTCGAGTTTTTTTTTTTTAAAAAAATAATTGATTCGAGTTACTACTACTACAGAGAGCACGAGCGGCATCGTTTGCCATTGTGCGGGGGGTAGTATACTTGCGGTAAGATGCCACAATTAGCGCTGACTGCTTCACCAGAATCAGCACTGAAACACTCCTACTTGACTCTAGTACTCCAAGTCTCCAAGAAGCAAGCCAATTCGGTGACGATCCGCTAATTCGGCGACGGCGCAAATCGTCTGACGCCGACGCGCGACCTCACGCGGCGGCGAGGCGGCAACAAGCAAATCTGATTTCGGGCACCGGATGCTGGCGGACCAGACCGGCAGTGACGCCGATCGCACGTCCGCGACACGGGGACTGGACTGCCGACGCGACGCGTCGAACCAATAAGAGTTGTGATTTGAGGACGCGACGGAGACGACCTGCCAGAACGGGATCGCGCGCCAACGCCCCCCACCTATCTCGTAGGAGGATAAACACACGATTATTCCTCATCTATCCAGGAAGATACACGCACGTGCACCCCGTGCGCCCCGCGCGGCGGTTGGGGATCGATCGACCTCGTCTGCGGCGGAGAGGGATTCGTGGCTCTGCTCGGTTCCCTCCAGGAGAGAGAGGAGAGGAGGACTGGACTTTGGGGAGTTGGCTTCTTTTTCCTCCGAGTTAAGAAAAGCAGAGGCGCAAATGGAAAGAGTTCAGAGTTGGGGGGAGTGAGTACGTGCGACGCGATGGCGAGGTGGGGCGTCCGCGTGGAGGAGGATGCGCACGGGTCGTCGCCTCGGTGTCGCCGTGAAATGCAAAGCGCGCTGGGGAGGCGGGATAGGATTACGCGGTTGGGCTCCACGGGTACCCCGTGGAGGCGCGAGGTGTTCTGCTCGGCTCGGCTTTGCTTAGCCCTGTGCTTCTTCCTGCGGTGGTCCGGAGATTTTATACCAGTTCCCCGCGTGGTCCGTGGCGAGCTCCGCGAACCGCGTCGTGTCGCGCGACACCGCCTGGCCCTGCAAAACGTTGTTTTGCGATGTGTACAGTAGTACTCCAGTACGCAGCACAACGAGACAGTACCGGGGGGACTTGCGGTGGAAACAAAGGGGGGCAGGTACCGATTATGTTCACGGAGATTGCAAAGACCGGGGTAAAATCCTCGGAAATGTACCCCACGCGCTTCTTGTCGAGTTTTTTTTTTTTAAAAAAATAATTGATTCGAGTTACTACTACTACAGAGAGCACGAGCGGCATCGTTTGCCATTGTGCGGGGGGTAGTATACTTGCGGTAAGATGCCACAATTAGCGCTGACTGCTTCACCAGAATCAGCACTGAAACACTCCTACTTGACTCTAGTACTCCAAGTCTCCAAGAAGCAAGCCAATTCGGTGACGATCCGCTAATTCGGCGACGGCGCAAATCGTCTGACGCCGACGCGCGACCTCACGCGGCGGCGAGGCGGCAACAAGCAAATCTGATTTCGGGCACCGGATGCTGGCGGACCAGACCGGCAGTGACGCCGATCGCACGTCCGCGACACGGGGACTGGACTGCCGACGCGACGCGTCGAACCAATAAGAGTTGTGATTTGAGGACGCGACGGAGACGACCTGCCAGAACGGGATCGCGCGCCAACGCCCCCCACCTATCTCGTAGGAGGATAAACACACGATTATTCCTCATCTATCCAGGAAGATACACGCACGCGCACCCAGCGCTCGTCGCGTCGCTCTCTCGATATCAGCCGCGCCGAATCGGATTGAATCCAACCACCCAACCGGCCGGCCTAACCTGGGCACTGCGCGCGGAGAAGATACGACGAGGGGAGGGAGATGCGGGCGACGACGGCATGCGGCGTCGATGTCAGTTGGGGCGCGACCGCGACGGGCATGGTAATGGTATCAGCGTAGCGTGCACGGACAGGAACGCGCGTGCGTACGCGCGAATTGCCTTTTCCGCCGTTGTTGGAAGCCAAAGACAAAAGCATGATTCTCAAAAAAAAAATTAGACAAAAGCTTGACGAAATGCTGCTGCGACGCACGGAATTAAAGCACATACGTTTGCGCCGTTGGGACGTTTGCCATCCAGCAATGTGTATTTCTGTATATCCCCTGAATGATAATTCAAAAAGAACGTAAACTGATTTTATTCCTTCCTTTCGAACTAGTAGAAGGTGGTACTAGTATACAAGCAGCAAGATGATGATGACGAGTCGCCTCCATAGTGTAGTACACATTCTTTCAGGGTAGGAATCGTGGTCGGCGCAGACACGCATACGGCGCCAAGAAGTGCGGGGCCCCGGCAGGCAAGCATTGGCCCGGCAGCCATGCCCTCGGCAGCGCAGGGGAATACGACGCGGTCGCTGTGCGCCATGTGACGGGACGACCTCGGCAGGAGGTCACGTGACGTACCCCACACGTTCCCGCGTCAAAAAATGTGTGACACGCTGACGTCCGCGGAACGAATGAACATACTGTAGGACAAACCGGCCCACCCAGCAAATAAACCATCGCCATTAAAGCCCAACCCATGACTACCCTTTCACGGGCCCTGGTCCTTTCTGCAAGTAGGCCCATCGTCCGGACTCCGGGCGATGAACCCAAAGCTTTGCGTGGCTTCGGAATCTGAGAGGCGCAGCAAGAAGAAGCGGAGCTTTTCGCACTTCTTCCTCCACTGCGACGGAACGGCCAAAAAAATTCTCCCCTTGTTCGGAGCGCATGGAGGTCTCCGCTGGGCTCCGGCAGCCGCCCGCCGCGGCTGCGTTGTTTCGAGGCCACCGATCCGTGGCGCTGCTGCCTCCTCGAGCTTCTTCCCCATCGCCTCGGCCCGTCTCCCGCGCGGTTAAGGTGGGCTCCCCTTCTCCCCTCCCGTTTCGCCCCCCTTGCGAGGGATGAACTGTCCGTGTGTTTAGGGTCTGCGGGGGGTGAGGGAATGGGTGGGTGGGCTGTTCGGAATTGCTGAGCCGAGTTTCCTCGTCCTTATGCCCTGGGGGCGAATTTTGTTCCAGTTTTGATGCTTCAGTTTAGTGATGTTTTGCCCCCAGATAGTGGTTTCTTGTCTTAGTACATAAAAATGCACACGGCAACATTTCGAACAGAAGATTTAGCTAACTCCAAAGCAATTTACCTTATGAACATGGAAGGCTCCTGAATTCTTTGCCCTCTGAAAATTTGCTGTCCCATTTATTACATCTCCAAACATGTCAAATACATGCTTAAATCCGAAAATTTGTGTGCAATTGCTGTCTCCACGATCAAACTGGTTGGCCACAAGTATTGTGCATACTGAAATGGGTCCAGTCGACAACATGCGCATGGTAATCGATATGTACCGCCAATCTCGCCTCTGCTTCTGCTGTAGTGAAATCCTCGTCTTCTTCCCATCCGCCTTGACGTCCCCGCCCGGCTCCGGTGGGGCCTTCGCCACCTCTAACGAGTCTGATTGTTCTAGGCAAGGAGCTTGATTGTTCTGGGGGGGTGATTGTTCTAGGGTTAGGATAGGCTGTTCTAAGGTTGGGGATCGGTTGTTCCATTCATGAGGATCGAATCTTCCAACCAAGAAGGAGAGGCGGGGAACTTGGGCAACGGCGGCGGGAGCTCGCCGTGAGGGAGGAAGAAGGCGGAGCAGCCGTGAGAGAAGAACGTGGCGGCTCTCTGCCTCATCGGACGAAGAACAACGAAGAGACGAAATGAGAAAGAAGAACAAAGAAAAGAATATGGGCCGCAGTCCAAAAGATACCATACCGCCCGGTAGATACAGGCTACCGCACGCACGACACATAATGTTTCCGTACTGAAATAGCTGCCCTCGAAAATTTAGTGTCATACACATGTGAGGGATAAACTGTTCTGTGTGTGATTATTTGGTGCATGACGAGCGATGAGAACATTAGTGAAGAAACTGTTCTCAGGTGAGTTTGACTAATTTATAACAGTGTATACGGCGCATAATAGAAAACTCGGATTTAGGAATCTTTTTGTTCATGTGGAAGAGTTGTCAAGACCTTGAGAAACTTATGTGTGTAGGAAATATAGCCTTAGTGGTTGCAGTAAGAAATTTTAGGTTCTAACAATGCAACATAATCATGTAGATTGATTAGTAGCATAAATATGATGCCTGTAGCTCCCTCGGGTTTTATCCCGTATATGGTATGCAGACTGTTGCTGCATATGAGAAGTACTCTCAGTAGTAGCCGAACATAAATTGTTGTTGCATAAACCTATGTATTTGTGATCTTTTAATGTGTGTGCTTTTCATATCAAAGAGTTGCTAGGCTAATGTACCTCAGTGTTATCACTGATGTTTATAACTGATAGCATAGACTGATTGATATCCAGCGTTGAGCATTCACTAGTTGCCTATATGAATCACACTTGGACGTGCTTATTTTGATGCAGCTATATCCTTTGTATTGTGTCCTTTTTTGTCCTATCTCAACCTGCTATATTATGTTTCTGGAGATAGCAACTCAGGCAAAACATGTATTTTCCCACGTGTTTTTTGTTATGCTCTGTGGCATCATACAGATTGACTTATGCTTAGTGGTCATCCGATGCATTAATGACATTTGCTTCGAGATGATAAGTTTTCTTTGGGCACAGATTAGAGCAAGTGCAATTTATGACTTGCAAAAGAGTAAGAGTAACCTCGAAGCGTTATTCTGTTATGACAAATCTGTTCCAGAGGAGGATATTGGGAAACCAGCTGGTCTAAATTTGGAAAAGAAGAATGTTGGGAACAACCCTCCCTGCTTGAGCTGCGAAGCTAAAGGTGCGGTGCTATGTGCAACTTGTGCTGGTTCTGGCTTGTATGTTGACTCAATATTAGAGAGCCAAGGGATCATTGTAAAAGTCAGATGTCTAGGTAAACAAGATTCAAAGCCACTTTGTGCGATAGGTATTCCTGCTATGCATATGATACATTATTTATATGTGCTGATATTCAAATTACTGTAGGTTGTGGGGGAACTGGAAACATTATGTGCTCCAAATGCGGAGGCCGTGGACACCCATGAATGCTAACAAGTAACAAGGCAATGTGATTCCACCAGCATACTTTGCGAGTTGGGATTTTGCTCATGGTAACAATCAGTAGGAGTTCTTTGCACGCGGCTCAATTATATGTTTTCTTTGTGCTACATGATTCGGAGCCCCGTCAGCTGCTGTAACTTGGAGTCCATTTTTATGGAAAACAAGCCTGCAGAAACATTCCCCCTTTTTATTTCATATTTGAAAGATTGATGTGATGTTGTACCACAAAGGTGTCATGGCATGTGAAAAATGCACATTTATCTGTGAAATGAAATTGTAGCGTCCACATTTTGTTAAAGTACATAAATGAACTGCTTGATAATGTGGACTGAAATAAACTTTTGGAGGGATCAGATGATACAGATTCGACATATGAGTCTTGTTCCTTCTTGTGTTCAACTAATCAGCTTCTCATCGTCATAACATGGTTGCACGTTTGACGCGACAGATACTAGTGCTTGAACAAACAATAAATGTTGAGAACAAGAACAAGTAATCTAGGTTCAAGCAGGAGCTAACTTGCAGACTTGGCCAAGGTTAAAAAAAAATCATCATAACATTTCAGAAACGTGAAAAATATCAAGAGGGCCCGGTCCAGCCTAGTACAATAGTTATATTTTTACATTAACTTTTCTCTCCGTTATTCTCATACAATTCTTAGCTCTTGTTGCACAGACTATTGACCTTAAAAATTTGTTTCTTTTCTATATTTACTCTCAAAACTCATTAGAAGTAATGATGGTGAGATGAATAAACTAAATATGCTATAAACCCATGAATTCTCAACAAAATATTGCTAGTTTATTAATGAGAAAAATAGCTAATTTACAAACTACTCATAGAAGTGCAAAATAGAAATGTAGCAATGTTGTGTCTTAGTGTACAAATAAAAAAAAAACATACAAAACGATACCTACAATCTGTATCCCAGCCGCAGTGTTTAAATCTCAGTTTTGAATACTGTTTCTCACAGGGGTGCGAAACGTCTGTCAATGTGAAGTATAGGATGCTTAGGAATTGTGTCAACAGCAAAATTAATGGCATTCTCTGCAGCTTCCACCTCCTCATCCGTCAAACCAAAACAGTTTATGCAGACATAGATCTTGGTGAGGCAGGAAAGATGCTGGATTCCAATATCAAAACAACCATCCGGAGACTTCATTTTAAGTGCACTGATCACAATATGAAGGTGTTCAAGCTTTGGCATAGATTCAGCCTCAAAGATCAATCCAGCTCGATCACAATGAATCTTGAAATATGTCAAACATTGGAATCCTTGGCAGCTGATTGTAAGCTTTTGTTCAGGTGCTTCTTTCGAGGATAGGATCAGAGTTATCAGGGCAGGCATGCTTTCAAACATATTGACATCTTCCTGGCCAATTTTTCTAACATAGAGGTTTAAGTGTTCAAGGTTAATAAGGGAACCCATCCAACTTGGAATCTTGGTGATTGGCTGCCATCGGTCAGTGCAAAGTTTCTGGAGCCTATGTGGATCAGGGTTCCACAAATCTAAAGAGAACTCATCTTCCTCGTGCCCATGAACATCAAGGGAGAGAGAGTGAAGGTGGCAGCTGCCGAGCTTGCTGAGAGAACTAGACAGGTTATACATGTAACTTGCTGCGTCACCATCAATATCTGTGTGGTTCCATATCACTCTTAATACCCTTAGATTTGATAGCTGACCTAATTCATGCAGAAAGTTTTCTGAGTACATGAAAACAGAGAAACATGATAGCTCTTCTAGTGCTTCCATATTGCTTATTCCCTTTGGTAGCATAACAGAAGAATCAAAAAGCAGACGTACCAATCCCTGAAGTCGAGCAACTGCTGAAGGTAATTCTGTCACACCAGTATATCTGATGTCTAATGTCTCTAGATATTGGAGTTCTCCAATCTCTCCGGGTAGCTTTCTAATATCTGTCCCTTTCAAGCTCAAGTATCTCAACTGGACCAGCCTTCCTATATTTGTAAGATGATGGGAACTCAATGCATGACAGTTTTCCAGGTCCAGCAAACGCAAACCAGAAAAACCGAATAGAGAAGGCACCTCTCCAGTACGCGCAAAGCTAGTGAGTGATCGAACATGACACTTAATCAAATTAGTTGGTATGATTGCACTTTCTTTGTCATTCATATGCAGAGAGAGGCGGCGGATCTTGCTATTTTGAACAGATGTGAGCGTTGAAGCACCGAACAGAGTAACAAATTTCTCTTCAGTTGATCTTGATACAATGAAATTTAAAATAGCGTCATGCACTCGGCAAGCATTCACCTGACCATCATCCTTTATGTCAGCTGGTTGGATCAAGCTCCTATTAATGAGCTCATTGAAATAACTCTCTCCTACCTCATATAGACATTGTTCCTGTTTCCCATGAATGAACCCCTCAGCAATCCATCTACTCACAAGGCGATCCTTCCGTATCACATAATCTTCTGGAAATATACTCAAATACAATAAACACGTTTTTAGATGGTGAGGAAGACCAAAGTAGCTGAGAGATAATACCCACGTCATGATTTCAATATCAGGACTATTTTCATATTCAGAATTAACATATTTTTTCACATAACTCCAATGGTCTCCTGATTTTGATTTACTAGCCAATAAACTGGATATAGAAATAATAGCCAATGGTAGACCACCACATTTTCTCAATATGCCATCAGAAACTTCCTTATATTGAGCAGGGAAACTTTCATCAGAACCAAATATCCTTCGCAAAAATAGCCTTTTAGAGTCAACAGCATTAAGAAATTTCGTTGTGTGTACTAGATCACCGGGGGAACAGCTGCATGATTTAGCTATATCGTTTATACGTGTTGTGGTGATTATCCTGCTACCACGATTGTTATTGACCAGTGCACATTGAATGATTCTCCATGTATGTTCATCCCAAATATCATCAATGACGATACAGTACCTGTTTCAACAAGGATATAATGTCAAATATAATAAGAAAAGCAAACATCATTATAGTTGTACAATGACATCAGGTTCAGCCCCTGGTAGTCTTGTGCATGAAAGGTTGGAAGTTTAGAGGCACCTTGCTTCGCCAGCTTGAGTTGACCAACATAAAAGGCTAGTTGGCCAACATCACCAACCTTGGATTAAACCTTTTACATAAAGTGAGGGTGAAAACGCAAATAGGTTGGTGGAAGTGTGTGGTCCACCTAATATGTGATTAGACTAAGCCACTTTGGACCCAGGGTACAGTTATGGAACATCACCAAAATATCATACGGCCGACTGATTGATTTGGGTCAAAGTTGATGGACTGAATTTAGAGAATGTCATATATACAGGTCAGGTCAGAAGAGCTTTGCTAATCACAAAGAGTCAAGAGATCACATGCAGCAAAATGTAATACTAAATCTACAACCAATTTCACAAATGGGGTAAGGGCAGCATTTTTTTTTTGGGGGTGTTGTGGTGGTGGGTGGGGTAAGGCAAGGGCGACAAATTGACTATAGTTGGATACATGGATGAATAAAGAAAAAAGAAAAATAGTCAAGTCCAGGATATATAGGCCAATATTAGGTCATAAGATATAAAAGAAAATAATACTATTTAGAAATGACAACATCTGGAGACCCAAAAATTCATAAGGCAACAATTAAATGGCCCAAGCTTTGGTGGGTGCACTTAGCAATGGAGAGTTTCAGATCATGCGACTCCTTGGGGCTCCATCGTAACGGTGTGGTTGTTGCCAATTAAAGGTAGCAGGGGGAGTACAGAGTAATTAGTAGGGTTGGGAAATGTCAATTGATTAGTTCACTTCTTGCTTTCCTCAAACTACAACATAACTAACTCTTGTATATTTCTAGATGACTTGGACAATAGCCTGAACGCTAACTGGGACTCTATCCTGAATTTCCTGACTCTTACACAAAATTAAATTTTAATTGAAAAATTAACTTTCCTAACTGAGCCTCCTACCGCCTTCTAGTCAAGATGAGCTCTTACATAATGTAGCCAAACACCTCTATTCTGCCAATTGCCAAATGGAATCAGCAACAAACGAACAACGTGGTTTAGTAGGCAGATATTACGGTCCGCGAAAAGGGTCTTGGTACTAAGTAGAATTTTTCAGAATATGTTTCAGTAAATAGAATGTACTTGGCTTTAGCTGTATTACCCGTGTAACGTGATCAATTTTGAGTCACGCATTGATTACCACCTTAACCCACAACACTAGACATAACAACTCTACTCTTACCTGTCCTCTCTGTCAATAACTATGATTTGTCTATAAATAAAATGGATCGTACATCTCTCTGTATAAGATAGTGTAGTTAGAGAATGTAATGATGCACACTGTTTGTGGTACATGGTACTCTCAGTATTAGCAATGCAATGTGGTAGGTGGGTGGTGCTATAGCGTCTCATTGCCAATTAGGTAGGCTAAGGCAGTAGTAACATACAGGGTAAGGGAGATAATAGTTTGTGGTCATCTATGAAAAGGAAATCTAAGCTAATAATATATTGTAATCAACAATGATAGAAAATGTAAAACAAACAATGGACTCCGTCTTGCAAGGAAGTGTATTTTACTGCCCCATCCTAATATGTTATATACCAAACACTTTACATTTTCTCTCGTTAGGAGCTTATTTTCTTAGGATATTATGTGTAGTTGTGTACTCAGTGTTAAACAATAGGAATGTTTTATAAATAAACACTAACAGCCAGCGTACCTCTTATCATGTAGGTATCCTCGCAGCTTGTTGATGAGGTACTGCTCATCCTCCAATATACCATCATTAATCCCCGCAGTATCAGAAAGAATTTTCTTCAGAATCAGCTTCATGTTAGGATTTTGTGATACAGTAACAAAAGCGCAACACTCAAATTGGCTCTTGATTTGAAGATAAACTTGGTTTGCAAGAGTAGTCTTTCCCAAACCTCCGCATCCAACAATTGACAATGTTCTGAGTTGATCTGATATGCTTTCCTGCTTCTCCATTAGCCACCTGATAATTTTGTTCCTTGGGGCTTCAATGCCCACAAGTCTTGCTGTCTCCACATAGAGTGCCGATAATCTGGGATCAACTCTAATTCTAGCACCGGATGAAGATGTACATTGATCAGCTTCTGAGTTAGTGTGGAACACATTAAGGTTGTACCTTTTGTGACGCTCACTCTGCTCCATAACACGAGCCTTCAGCTCTTGTATCTGTTGGGTGATGCCATGAGACAGCTGCAGTCTCTTCAGTTTCCATTCCACTTTCTTTATGAACCCAGCTTTTCCACAGATAGGATCGATACGGTGCATGAAGAGGTCAATGCAATCCTCGACATCGTAGGCTAGTTCCCGCACATTGTCCCTCCACTCCTTCGTTTGTGCATCAATTTCCACTTCATCTGCAAGTCTCTGCAACAAAGCGTTCATACTACACAGTTCGCTCTCCAAAAACTTGATCTCTTTGTGAATCCCTTTGAGCGACTTGTATTCATTTCCCACAAGGACCGCGAGCTTGCAGAGGAGGGAATTCATGACTCCAGTCAAGGCACTCACCATGGCTCCTTCCATTCTTTGTTGATCACTATGGGGGAAAAAAAAAGCAGTCCACTGACATGAGCTAATCACTTGGGCCACGTGTTAGTACTCCAAAATATATATCCCAGTTTTTCTCAGCGTGATCCGTAAGCTAAATATTGACCTTTAGGAAATAATGATCCTACTAAACGATACTATAACAAAATCAGCATATTCTCGATTATTTTTATCAAATTTTGCAAAGAAACAGAACGTTCTACAAAATATATGTTCCGCGAACAAATTGATCCAAATTTGCGAAGGTTGAATCTTGAAATACATGCACCCGAATAAAGAAACAGGGTGTTATATGATACATACTGATCGTACTCGTTTGTTACATAGATGTTTGATTGATATAAACCCAAGTAACACTGTAGCCACGTGATATGTTATAACTGGATTGTTCATAGAATTTTTCAGGTACTTATGAGTGAACATTTTATATTTAACAACTGAGGGAGTAGTAACTAAATTTTGGATGTCCGTCATTGTAATGAGTAACGACTAACGAATGAACACTGCAAAATCAAATAAACAAACAACATTTGTGTGGCTGCAAAATCAAAGGAAATAGCAGATTTTTATTTACCAAGTAATTCTTCCAGGCGATGTCAAGCAATGAATGAAGACGAACCAGGATCCACCAGCGGTGAAAAGGCGAGGTCGCGGCGGGCGGTCAAGACTCAAGACGCAGCTGAGAGGCCGCCCACTGGCAGCGGAAGTAACGGCTCGGGGCCGCAGATCCGGCGGCCGGGGCCGGTGGAGGATGAGGGAGGGAGAGTCGGCGCAGCTGACAAACGGAGGAAGAAGACGCGAAGCAGAGCAAATCAGTTGACTTCGCTCGTTTTGAGTGAGATTTGATTTTTCTTTTTTAAACCTTTTGATAGGACCTTGAGTGAGATTCACCCACAAACTTTGGCCCGCGAAGCTTCGTGCTACTTCCTCGGTACTACTAAGAATTTCTAGTTTTCTTTTGTTTATTATACTTGTCCACGGCCGCCGAAAACACAACATCATTATATATCCAGAACCTATGCTACTGATACTTTTATAATCACTAAGTTACAGTTTAGGTGCAAGTTTGCCCCTGCGTAAGAATTTCTAGTTTAGGTGAAAGTTAAATATCTTAACATATACCAAACAGTCAAAATTTTACTAAGAAATCATAAAAAAAATCTATTAGTTTTATCATGTAATCACTCATCAAAACATGCAAAAACTTATTTANNNAAAGAAATTATAAGTGTAAATATTATGAAAATCAAACTATTTTATCTAATAATACATTTAAATAATAATTGGTTAGGTTTAATCATTAAGAGTTCATTGTTAAAACAGAGCAAGTAATTTATTTCTAAAAAACTCTATCCTGGATTGGAAGGCTGAGGGGTTAGATTTTGTTTATGCTATATAGGCCATGTGCCCTTTATGTACACTATGTTTATTTGCCACAGAGTGAAGTGCACAGCCGGTTTTTAAACTTGTTTGGCTGTGTCACTTTGGTCCTTATACTTAAAAAATACAGATTTGACATCTTTAAAGTTGTTCTGCTGTGTCACTTAAGTCCCTCTACTTATATTGACATCTCTTAACTTATTTTATTGTGTCACTTAAGTCCAACAAAGACTCAAACCGACCCAACATGACACAAACGTGTTGCATGCAATTTTTGTATTGGTACCAGATTGAAGGTGGTTCTATTTTTATTGGTATTTTCTTAAAATTTTTACCTTTTTTTTATGTTCTTAACAAACTAGAATTTGGCATATACTTTTTAAGCGATGTAAATATTGGCCATCATACTTTAGATGCATGTATTCGTAGTTATTTGGTAGTTGCATTTTATATTATAACCGCTCACATTACTCCTCACAAACATGTTGTAACAGGTAACATAACTTTTATTTATTTTCAAAGTGTTCATATTAAGCCCTTAATTCTTGTCATGGTCTAAAAATCAACCCTCAACTACCATACCGGTAACTTACATCTCCAAATAAAATAAGTATATTAATTACCTACTTTAAAAATATAGGTCAAATGTTAATTTGTATGGCAAAATACAATTGTATATATGGGGTGCATTTTCATGTTAGATGTGTTATATCGGATCGGTTTGAGACTAGTTAGACCTAAGTGACATCGTTGGACAAGTTTAGAGATGTCAATATAAGTAGAGGGACCTAAATGACACAACAAAACAAGTTTAACGATGTCAAATCTGCTTTTTCTAAGTAGAGGGACCTAAGTGATACAGTCGGACAAGTTTAGGAACCGATGGTGCACTTTACTCTTGGGCTAAAAAAAAGTACACTATGTTTCTTTACAACACGATTCATATGGGTCGTTTGGCACAACTCCAACTTCAAGATTTATAGTTGATTTTGAGTCAAAGATAAAATGAGTTATTTTTTATTTTTGATCCAACAATAAAATTTCCAACCAAAAACCTTTGATCTATCCATATACATGGACTTTGAAGTTATGTTTGTGTAAAGGTCTATGGCTTTTTCTAGAACCATAGTGTACCAAACCATGCCATAGAGGAAGAGACCAATGGAATATGCTATTATACCACACACTAGTATTTTTTTTCATATGTTTCATTTGTTTTCCTTTTTATACGCAAGTCTGAGATGTTTACTTAGCTAGGACTAGCATAACTTTGGACCTGGGCCAAGCTATCAAAAATTCATCCTACCAATTTAGAAATTAAAAATGACGGAGAACCTGGCCCGGCCCCACCAGCCCGGGCAAGGCCCACTTTCTTCCTTTGTAATTTGTTATTCGAAGCTGCTCCACTGCCAGAATCATGCTTCTCTTGAGCCATGGGGAAACATCCTCTGCAAATTCACATGGATTTTCCAGCAACAGAAATCAAGCAAGGAATACTTCATGGCCTCTCCTTGCCCCAGCAGGGAGGTTGGAAAAATCCGGATGGTCACTTGTCCACCAAGCCAAGTCCATGCAAAGAATCGATTCTTCTCCTCTGTTATCTCCTGACTCCAGAGCCTGCCTATGAATCAAATGTGCAGTATATATACGTTCACCACCATGGCCATTGTCATCAACACCACCACCGTCACCCGGCAGAAAGCAGAAGCATTCCACCAAGACACCGCGCTAATTTAGCTCAGGGAGGCCGGCAGCAAGAAGCCGCATCCATGGACGCCGTCAGGGGCA